>JAAAKL020006400.1:0-18057 GCA_010016065.2 Carybdea cf. marsupialis auct. non (Linnaeus, 1758)
CTCGCATGTGATCTCTTGAATCATAGGTACTGCGCAGATAGGTTGCGCAAGGTCCTAGTGTAAGGGCGGTCCTTACATCTACTAGGAACCGGGTTAATTTTGCCCTTCGGATGACAATCTATTCATGCGTGCTATTCATGCTTGCAGTCCCCTCTCTGTCCTATCTCTCAAAACATGGCTTCCCACTTCACGAGAGTAGATGACATAGCACAGTACCTCCGGGATCGTGGCAGGCAAGCTCAGGGTTCGTCCGAACTCACGACTTTCGGAGTGAGAGTCAGAGACCCTTCCACTGTGCTACTATTGTGTTTGGCATTGAGAACGAATTGGAAGGAAGGAATAGGAATTGAGAAAAGAGTACCTTAAAAGGACGTAAAAATAACTGCAGTAACTGATTATGATGAAACGTCATATTATTTGGTAGATATTTTGGTCATTATGGACATTATCAGACCAAAAAAGGACGATGTGTCATGATACATACGATAAATGGAGAGATTAGTGTACACATTTCCCTTAGAATAGTCAAGTTGTTGATTAAAAGACTGCTTATAAACATATGATCCAAGTTCGTATCTGGTACTCCACAATGTAGTGCGTTGTAACGTAAGGTTTCTTATCTATTTCTCAATTAACAACATAGAAATATTAATCAAATAAAAAGAGTAGAGAAATCTATATACCGACAGAAGGTTAATCATGTATAATAGTTATCAAGCTACATTCTTACGTAATCATCCTGCGTAGTGGGCCCATAACCTACTTCCTTAATACGGATGGCATCTAATACCATCACATATTTTTCTCCTCTTACTGATCATGCAACGATCTCCAATTCATCACAGCTTATCTTTGTGCTCGAGGTGTAGATTGTAGAGCGGGGAATGTTGTAAGCATTTGTGAAGACACTATTGCTTGTAATGTGGAAGACTATGGTAACAGTCGCCTGCAGCCGGGGAGAGCCGACGACTTTTTCATTGCTCAATGTGAAACAAGCTTGGAACCTTTAAAAAAACTGTAACTCATAGTGATTACACATCGCCAGCATAAAAGAAAAACCCTTCAGCAGATACATAATATTTAAGAACGCAATTTTTTGATTGTGCATACCACACATATATGGGTTTGTGTTACAGAAAACATTAGCGAAGATATGTAAATGAAGAATTTGTCTACTGGCATACGTATGAGGGTACTAGTCCGTTCGAAGCTTAAGCCATGATACTAACATAGGAATTGACGTGACCAATACATTGCTAGCTGAGCATTGTATGCCAGACATTCACGAAGGTGGAAAGGGTTAGTAAAGTCATCTTTGCGAGAATAGAATATTACTAAATGTTACTGTGATCCAGAGGTTTATAGAAGTGCTAAGTGCTAAGTGCAGTCTTTTGCCTGCTTTTTTTATCCATTCCAGCCTTTACTATATCTACTACATGTCATGTTATACGCTGTGCTGGCACACACTTCCCCTAACTACACAGCTGCCATGCATCGCTTAGAACTCAGATGCTTCTTTTTTCTTTTCCTTGCCTCCCTGACGAATCAAAGAGACAACACGAGAGACTAGATTTAGGGCCCACCACATAATGCCCGCCAAAATGGCCACACTTCACAGACCCCACCACTAAACAAAAGGCAAAGATCTTTAAGAGAGTTCGAGGCACCAGCACATATACATTTATATGTGTTCGCCGAGGGGCATGGCCCCGAGACCATGCCACCAGGCTAATCCCTGCCTACGGTACCCTTTTTCTGCTATATCATACAGTAATAAGCCTAGTTTATAGTATTATTATTATTCTTACCTTGTCAATAGAATGGAATGGATGAGGCATCAAAGGCACCGGAAGTAATACCTTTTGGACGAAGTATTTTTGATATCGCAACGTACCTGCTACGTCAATGATGAACATCGGAGCAGTAATTTTGAAATACTTTTTTGCATAGATCACAGCCCAGCCGGCGCAAACTTTTGATGAGGGAATAACGCATAGGGAGGCACAGTTCAAATTTTTATGCACTAACTGTACGACGTGCAGATCAGGCTCCCCCACTCCTTGACATGATATATTTTAAGTAGTCTGATGAAGGGAAAGATAAATTATACTTAGCTTTAGCTAATATACTGAACGATTTCTATCTGCAAAGTCTTGAGAGCTCTTGCATGCCCTATTTCTGTGTCAAACAGTCCTAAAATTAACACATTTTGCAAAGATACAGGGGAAAAAAGATGTCCGATTGTGACACATATTTTACTTCTCTAGTATCTTTTCAATTCCTTATTTCTCAATTATACTTTTAAACACATCTTATGATCATTCCAGTATGCAAAAGTATGGTAGTTTACTTAACGTCTTGACGTTTTAGTGCAAATATTAGTTACTCAGGGGTTATGTCCCTACTGTTATGTCATCAAACTTTGATCATGAAACATACCAAAATTTATTAGACTCACCCTTGCATTGCTTGTATCATGCCAGGAAGGTGCACAATCATCATAGTGATGCATGTATAAAAAGAGGTAGGCCACATCTTGCCTTGACTCTTTGTTGCTTTAATCCGCTATCCAAATTCCACTAGTTTCATTCACTGACCACGGTTGCCAAACTTTCTACCCTGCTGTAAAATTAGAGTCCTTTTATTGAGAAAATAAGAACTTGAGGCTACAAGTCTTGCTGTCACGATATCAGTTTTCTGGAGAGAGGCGTTGATTTAACAGGATAGAGTTCCTCACGTGTTAATAATGGTCTCCTTGCAATCAGCATAGAAGTGAGGAATGCGGTTTTGTACTTTTAACAATTGTATCTGCAAGGTATCAAATATCTACGGTATATTCTTTAACTAATCTATTGAGCTTGACTCCTGACAGTACATGAAGCATTATCAAAACTACGGCACAACAAGAAATTGATATAAATTAGATGGAGTGCCGTAACCACTGGGGGTGGGTGGGGAGCTATAGCCCCTCTAATAATTTCCAAGGCGATTAAAAATATGTAACTTAATTTATGTCTTTTCCTTGCTAAGTCCTTGGGACATTGAAATCACTTGGGTAGGAATCGGTTTAGCCCCCTATAAATATTTGGTGATTACGACACTGAGGTGAGATGCATTATCAACGTAAGTATGGTATGGCATAGTAAACAAGAGGAAGATGTAAAATGCAACAGTAAGGAAGTATATGAGTTCATGCACATCAAGCAATGCGCATGATTATAAGCAATGATTTGTTTACAATGGTGTCGTTATCGTAGTGTTCTAGCTACAGTAAAATATGCATTGTTCGGAACATAGCATCAGTTCTTGTTTATAAAGAGGTATCTTCAATAGCGCTCTTGACGATTTAAAAATTTACTCGGAACTAAATATTTTGACTGGTGCACGAAAAATTTATTCTCGTGTTACATCTCGCTTTCAGAGAATGAAATCAGTTGCGCGACGCTGTAAAATTCTTCACGCCATTCATTTTAACTTTGCAGAATTTGCAACTTGGGTATTTGTTTTTATTTTAAGTCAGACAAAACCGTCAATGAATATTGTTTCATCACATCACACAGATAATGGCAACAACAGGCGAAAAAAGCACACTGGAGATTTCTAAGGAATAATACATGTTTGTTTTTGCTTGTTGACCCAAGTTATAGGCAAGGGGTCAACTTGCCAGGCTGAGAAAACGATATTGTAAGTTAAATGGGTGTTACTCGAATCCCATTCAAAACCATGACGTCAAACGTACCAATCTGATATCTTATTTCTGATATGCTACTACAGTCGGGTTTAGTTTATGCTATAAGTTTGTTTTTAGCTACAAGGTGCTCTTTCAGTCCCTATTGAAGGATAAATAATGGCTCAAGGAGCGAGTATGTTTATCTAGTTGTGACAGATCAGGCTGCCATATACCAGGAGAGTGAGAGAATTTGCATTTCGAGTTCATTTAAAATTTAACACCTATATGTGCTCTTTTCTGCTTTTTCAATGTGGAGCATATTCTTTAGTTTATATCTATATATGATCAATGGAGGGGAAACATCTGTCATATGAAAGGACAAGTCAATTGCCTTGTAATTTGACAGATCTTCCTTGCTTTCGTTCTTTGTGTCGAGACATTTCTTCCAAGGCGCTACGACAGAGTTTTTAGAGTTTATGGGGTTAAAATTTCTTCAAAAAACTCCTTTAAGATCAATTTTATGGCCATGGGTACGGGTCGCGGAAAATTGGCCCTCTAGAACTTATTTATGCGGTGTTTCTTATAGCCAAACGTAATTGGAAAACCAATTTGTACTTATCCACCTTAACAGATTATCGGTGTATATATAACAAAAGACTGCATGCAAAAAGTGTGCATATGACAAAAGTGAAGATACTCCCAATGGCTATACAATAAGGGAGGCTAAGGACCAGTTGACATGATCAGGAATTGCAACTAGTGAAACGATTATGTAGACAACACTTCATCTCTCGGCATATTCCTTTTTAGGGGTCGCCACAGCGGATCATCCTTTTCCATTTTGCTCGGTCGTTGACATTCTCCATTTCCGCACCAGTAACCACCATATCCTTCTTTACAGCATCTAAAAATCTTCTCTTCTGCATTCCTCTCCTACTCCTCCCTAGGGTTTCCATCCTTGATACTCTCTTCACTATATGTTCTTCCTTACTTCTCTGTACGTGCCCATCGCAGCCTTGCTTCTCTTAGTTTCCCTCCAATAGCTCTAACATGCGTTGAACTCCTGATGTATTGGTTTTTTGTCTTAATTATTCTGGTCAATCCAAGGGAAACCTTAACATCTTTAATTCAGCCACTTCCAATTCTGATTTCTGCTTTTTGATCAGTCCAATCGTCGCCAAATACATACAATATTGCTGGTCTTGTAGATCTCTCCCTTTACATTTGAAGCTATCTTCTTGTCACATATTACACCTGATGTTCTTACCTATCCCGCCAACCAAACCTGGATCCTCTTCTTCACCTCTCTATCACATTTACCATTACATTGTGTAGTTGATCCTAGGTACTTGAATTCTTTCACCTTTGTCATTTTTCTTCCTTGCATATGCACCATATTCCTAGATCCCTTCTATTTTACACACATATACTCTGTCTTGCTTCTACTTACTTTCACTCCCCTCCTCTCCAAGGCAAATCGCAATCATTTAAGACTTTGTTCTACGTTTTCCTTGATCTCTCTATGTCATCTGCAAACATTATACTCCACGGAGATTCCTGCCTGATTTCGTCCGTTAGCCGATCCATTAGCATTTCAAACAAGAAAAGGCTCAGAGCCGATCTCTTCAGTCATGCCTACTGCACACCACACTGCTGTCTGGCTGTCATACATATCTTGCACTACTTTTACATGCTCTTCATTCACATTTGAATTCCTCATTCAATACCACAGTTCCTCTCTGGGCACCCTGTCATACCTTTTCTCCAAGTCTATAAATACACAATGCAGCTCTTTCTGTCCTCTCTATATTTCTCCACCACTATTCTTAGTGCAAATATTGCATCTATGGTACTCCTTCCGGGCATGAATCCATACTGTTGTCCACAAATTCTACTATCCTCCTTAGCCATTCTTCCACCACCCTCTCCAATTTAAGGTGTGACTCGTCAATTTTACGCCTCTGTAATTTGTACAGCTTTGTGCATCTCCCTTGTTCTCGTCTCTACTGGTATGTCATTCAGTCCAACAGCCTGTACACAATACTTACAGACCCCCCAAAATATTGTTAAGGTACTTTATCAATGCAATTAAAATTGGCAAACCGTACTCGTGATTGAGAGAGACTTATTAACATGTACTTACAAGGGTCACAGCAACAAACAGAGTATTAAAAGAGAAACGACAGATGGAAGTTTTCAAGAAGAATGAGAAATAATCCCAAGAGGCACTTTTTAGAAAGGCTGACCAGAGCAGGTGAGAACTCAGGGTAGCATTTACAAAGTGCAGTGAGATAGTTTCCATCGGTCACTGTTACTGGTAATTGATTATAAACAGCTGATTTTTGTAGGAGTCATGTCATAGACAAGAATAAACAAATCAACAGATCTGTTACTTGTTGAAGACAAAATTGTCCTTTGCCGAAATAGGAGGTATTGCGCATGTCCCTCTCCGTCCTACGACGTCTATGTGTTTCAATGAAGAACCCACTTTATTGAACTGCATTATTGGTATATTAACGACATAAGTGCAATATATTGTTGGTATACTTAAGAAATTCCTTTTTTGATTATTTGCTGTCATGTCTCTGTATATATTTTTACCGAGTCGCCGCAAAGGTTGAAATGTCTAGTGGCGGAAACAGTAACGAGACAAATACAATGAATATTCTTAACATAAATTACTATATTCCCACTACGTACAATAATCAGTTATTTACTTACGCAATAGTTTTCTTTAGAATGTTCGTTGATGACCGTTTTAGACTTCAGTAGTATTCGGTGAGATACGATTTCTTTCTGGTTTTTATTCGATCTTCGGTGTACCTCAGTAACGATTTTCAAAAGGCGAAATGGCTGTTCGCTTCAGGAGACAGATCCGAGAACTTTATTCGTAGGTATCTTCAAGCTTCTCCATAAACAACTGAAGGGAAACTCAAGACCAACTGTCTTTATATAGCTTTGCGAACATCATGGTATTCTATTCTTTTGAATGGGAATCCGTTTTCCTCTTATAAGCAAAATGACGTGAGTGGCAGACACATCCAGAATTGGACCTCATTGGTTGGTGTATGCCCTCTTGAACAAATGCCGTCATAGCCTTTTGCCGTCGTGTATAATTTACCTTTTATGATGAATTAGCCGTCATAGTTTTATTTTTACAAACACAACCCTATGACATTGTGTTATATAATTACGCACCCATGAAGAAAAACCTGTTCTTTGCAAATTGCAACTTAACCTCCGGAACGTGTAAGAAGGTACTACAGATCCTTGTTCGAGGCCATTGTTTTATCAAATAACGAATGAACTTTTAATTAGCTGTGAATATGGAATAAGCTACTGAATAAACTTGGTTTCTCTTCCCTAACAATCTCCGGCAATTAATCCAAAACTTGTTTCTATTTTTACATAATTGTTAGTTGGAGCCACCTTGCCGTCTTCGCCCCCTACGTCCTCCTACGTCCCCTTACGATTGTAGACAGGATACATCATGTATAATTCACTGTCAATCTTAAAAGAAACCCTAAATTGGTTTACTCAAGCGCAACCAATGGTTAACGAAAGGTATTCATTACCCCAAAGCAATATGACTTTGCTGTAGGTGCTTACCTGTAGGCTTTAGGCACATTCTTTAAATTTTCTTGAGGTTTTATATCAATATCTTACGGGTTCGTAGCCTCACCAAATAACCCAAAAAATATTTATAATCTCCCCGATTCTGCAATGCCTTCGTAGGGCGGGGCATGTTATATAGTGTCAGTTATGATTGGGCTCTTTACAGAGACAGTGTACTTAAACTAAATTGAGCAAACTAATTTATGAGAATATTAGTCTATCTTGACACCGGACTGAACTTCTTTTTTTATGTACTAGTGAGTCACCGCTTATCAAGGCTAAATGTCACTCGATGATAAGGGTTAATGAGATGGATAGACTGACAGGTGAATGAAGATGAATAACGAAAGATATGAATGGAATGAATAAAATTTGATGACTTATGAGGATGGTTATGACAAGGTTTGACTTTCGATTTGAAGATGTCCATGCTGTAGTCCTCCGGGAAGCAATCTTGTGGCAACGTGTTCCAGGGACGGCAGGTTTTTGGAAAATAACCCTCTGTTCATGGATGTTAGGCACATGGAGGAAGAAAGGAAAATTCTTTGCAGTGGTGGTAGCAACACGCTTTTCTTGCTGTAAACGTTTTGCGAGGAGGAGCTAAGGATTACTGCTCAGCCGAGCACTTTCCATGGAAATAACGATAGAGTAGAGAAAGACTAGTAACGTCTCTTATGTGAGAAAGGGGCTGTAGAGAACTGAACAGATCATCTCCGACAAGATTGCGAAGTCGATTTTTAACTCTGTTAAGGGTTAAGGTAAGGAGGAGTGCTCTGACCAGCACCTGCCCAGATGTATAGAACGTGTCTGGAGTCCAGGGGATGTGAGGAGTTAAATGCCTCCCCTAACTGCAAAATACCCTGACCACGGTAAAGGGTAGAAGTATCCACAACCCTAACTCATCACGAGTCCAATGACTAGACCGCATTCTAGCAACAATTCAAAGTAAAGAACTAGGCAACAGGAGGACATTGTATCACAGGATGTAAGATAAATTTAGTAGACGTACTTCTCGTTTAACTCCAGGATAAGGATAGCATCAAGCGACATTCTAGAGCTTCCACGTCCACCTGACTAGTCTCTAGGGATGCTTTCCTGCTAACGAGAGGCAGTGTCTGCCGGGTCAGTACTAAGACATAAAGAAACCCATTCCCGACGATAAAATGGGAGGAGATGTTCTCTTATCACTGATGTCAACTACAATTTTTATTGGTTTTACCTCCTGCCGAAAACGTTTTGTGAGCTTTATGACGCCGGCTACACTTCAGTTGGTTGCCTATGTTTTTGGTGAATGTAATGATAGAATACTGTATAAAATTACACTGAAAGCACCGAAAGCTACTATTTTAAATTTCTCTTAGACTGAAAATTTGTATGACACCGTGGAGTAAAATACAAATGGTTAAGGTTATGAAGAGCTCGAAGTTGATAAGGAATAGCAAATTTGTGGAGAACGATCGCCAAGCAAAATTCTTAAATCACTCATGTAAACTTTTAGCTTCAATATGCAGTTTACTTTATCGAAGAAAATGCCACACCCAAATCCCAGTAAGTTTATTCATTGCATATTTATATTATCGAAGAAACATGCCACACCCAAATCCCAGTACGTTTATTCATTGCATATTTACATTATCAAAGAAACATGCCACACCCAAATCCCAGTACGTCTATTCATTGCATATTTACATTATCAAGGAAACATGCCACGCCCAAATTCCTGTAAGTTTATTCATTGCATATTTACATTATCAAAGAAACATGCCACACACAAATTTCAGTAAGTTTATTCATTGCATATAGTCACCTCATACCCCTTTTAGTGCGAGCGGCAAATTGCCATTCAAATAAACAGTCACAATTAGTGTCAGAGTGTCGTCAGTTTCGCGTAAATTAAGCCTGGAAAACTTAAAATATTTGCGTGGTAATCAATAAAACTAAATCTTCTGTAAAAGGCAGCATAAAGAGTATGAGAGATTGATCAATTGTCCAATCATTTGATTACATACAAAGGAAATTCAGAGAATCTGCAATCAATTCTCATCCTGGTCTGTTAGGATGGTTCATATTGATTCCAGTACAGTTTGACGTCATTTGTATTAGTCTGGTACCGAAGTACCCCTACTCTTAAGGTATACTACTCCATTATTGTTGAACTATGAATTTTTACCATGTAAGGATGATATCTTGGAAACAGGGTGTTTCTTAGTGTTCCTTAATATTTAAGTTACGACTCGTGACTTTGGTTTACTGATCTAAACTGCAAAATCCAAAAATATTTTGGTTCTATAACATGTAATAAGTGCCATAGTAACTTTAAGGATAAAAAAATCAAGAAAGGGAAGCCGTTTGTGTAGCGAGGCTTCCTTGAAATGCAAGATGGCTCTTATGCTCTATACGAAGAACTTGACAATTACAAGGTAAGGCATAAATATTTGTAGAAAAATGGAAAATCGAGCAGTGAAGTACTGCCACAATTAAAAACTGTGTTGACTAAGTGTCGTACTTTGATACTGTTTCTGTGGGTAAGGGGAAGCTATGTTTTGGGTGTTAAATATTTGATGAAGAAAATGCACGTGAGTGTTGGTGGTAGAAGTGAATACAATCCATGGTTTGATGGTAAGGCAGCATTACTTGTCTTACGACAAGAATAGAAGTGATGCTTTGGATATCCAGTAACGTTCCAAGGATACGCCTCAATTTATGGTATAATGTTATATCGCATGGTTGTTGCATAACATTAGATGGTATTTGAAAGCAAGTTATTTATGTACATATAACAGCAAGATCAGAAATGCAAAGTTGTTCGAGGTACAAAGCCTGAACAATACCCACCATTTTTTCACCATTTTTCATTAGATTAAACATATTGGTGCAAACTTTGCAGTTAAAAAAAACGGCAGAAACATTACACGGATTTAAGGTCAAGTAGATAATATATGATTGATGCAATATTTCGGAAGTGCTACAAAGCTGATAATAAGTTTGGAGGCTTCACAAATTAGTTACAGTAACATTGATATTCAGCAACAACCAGCCTAAACGCAGATTTTTTTCTGTTCACATACAGATTAATTGATTAACAACATCTGTGTAGCTTCTAGAATGAAGTGGTAAAGCTTAGAATATCACTCCCCTACCTTAAGTCGTCCATTATTATAGTGCATGTCTTACGCGTTCTGAGTTGTTAACTAATTGTTCTAGAGCGAGCTATTTTGACCCACGTTCAAACGTACATTTCGTCAGCGCACTGCTCGAATGTTATCTTTTTGGTACGCACTACATGGTCCGCTCTTCACGTTTTAGTTGAAGTGGCATCCATATTGGTGGACAATATTACAATTTGCCGGGTAGGCAGTACATCCTTTTCACGTAGCAGAAGTATCTATCTTGTCGGAAAGATAACCTCACTGGAATCCCAGCATCATTTGAAATTCTCGCTATCTGCCTTCCATTTAATCAGCTTCTCCTTGCTGAGGGTATTCTTTTGGGCTACAAATTAGGGCGCCATGTGCATTGGATGGCTCCTAAATCAAAATACAGGACATAATTGTAAGCGACAGACCTGAGGGGAGAGATTGCATAGGTGAGTGGATAACGATGTAGAATCCTAACGAAGAGAGCATAAGGAGAATATTAACCATAAACTTTTTATAGAAAAGTAATGAAAATTCCTTCTACTTCGCATAGACTACTCACAATATAAAAAGAAGAATATTTGCTAAAGTAGTACAACGGACTTTATATTCCCCTGACGATACATGACGTAATTGACAGGAAACAATGAAGATAAAATATTGAAGGTAGTAGAGAAGGGACATTCAGGACGTCAGAAGCAAGCCACTAATAATAGGCACTAGTGACTAGAAGCAATGAAGTACCATCAACTATAAGCAGCAAGGAACTAGTAACAATTAACAAATTAATCCTGGTAACAATAAGCAACGAGACTCTAGTAACAATAAGCAACGTCCAACTAGTAACGATATACAGCGAGTCATTTATAACAATAAGCAATAAAGAACTAGTTAATTTAAGCAAGGAGCCACTTGTAACAATGAGAAACGACGTACAAATAGACATTGACAACCGAGACTTTAATAATTGTAAATAGTTAAGAAATAGTAAAACTAGTGGTGAGAATCTAAAAAAGTTTACATATCACATTATAAGCGTAGGTTTTGGCCTTTTGTTAGGAGAGTGGGGTCGAAAGTTGAGTATGTAGGAAAACAAGCTTCTATAGTTACCCACAGCCTATAAAGTATTCCTGTTTACTACAGGAAAATTTTTGTGACTTTCATTTCGGATGAGTTGTGACACCAAACAAGTTTCTCAGCCTTCAACTCGAGTCGTCTTTTGGGTGGTTTATTTGGCTTTTGCACCACAAACAGTCACTTTATATTTCTGCTGTACTCGTGTTATGATCTGTTATCCAACCTTAACTTTCTCGGTGGAAACTGTTTACTTAAGTGGCAAAAATGGTGTTCCAAATATGAAATATGAATTCTTAAGTAATCAATGCACTCGAAGTTTAACTAAAATCAAACTCTAAATACGTGGGTATAGAAATAAGCGATGTTGGAGACCAGAGATTTACAAGATCCAAAGATAATACAAAGGTTTCAACTTGGTTTTAAGGAGAAGCCTAGCAAACAGGGTTTGTTATCAAAGGCCATTGGCATTTTTTACCTTTGGTTAAACGAACTCCGGCTCGGTCGTCTCACTCGGCGTGTGGAGCGAAAGAAATGCATCTGATTGCTTTGAAACTAAACTTGACTTTATTTAACTGTGAGAAATTACATTGATCTCAAAGTAGACTCAAACTGAACTACGTGTCTATTTAGAGATCAACAAAGTAGCTACAAAGAACATCAGGTTGCGTTGAAAGATCCCACGTAGTACAGATATGCCTGTGTAGTTGATTAAGTAAAACGTCAATGAAATTAAAATAATTTGTAGCAGAATCCAATTTATTCATCGTGTATTTGATTTTGTTATTAATAAGCCATTTTAGCTACATATTGTAAATCGTTTATTGAACAGAAAACGACCAGTTGTTGAAAGTTATTAAAATAGATTGCTTGCACTTGTGATGTGCAGTAAGAAAACACTTAATGATTATCTGCTTTGCCCTATTGCCACTGCCGGTTTTTCGTAGGTGCCGACTGTACCGTGGCACAGGGACATGCACCTAAGATGGAAATTGAGGGCCCCGCACAGCTTCATTCAGTTCACTCATCATCACTGAAGGGCCCGCAACTTTATGGCGCATGGCCCCCTCTTACCCAAAGCTGGCAGTGCCTATTGCTACTGTCTACAAACATAAACCTTTTTAAATTCATATTTCCAGTTAGGGTGTGGAGGGCGAGTTGAGACTTGAGCTGTTTTAATAAGTCTGGGTCAAGCCTGTCGTCTGTCATCTCTAGTCTTCATCAACATACTTTTCTAATGAACGCCAACGACTCAGAAAGTTGTTTCATCTGCTTAAGTACCCAATAGGCTTGATAGATGCAACCATAAGGAATTTCATTTCCTCTAGAGTGACACCCCGTCCTAAACAAGAAACAGAAGAGCCTGTCCGTGTCGTCATCTCATTTAAGGACCAGGTGTCGGCGCCGGCGGACACTGTCAAGCTCCTTTTTTCAGGAGATAAAGGGCCACTTAGAATTGCACTTTGTTCACTTTTATCCGGAACAGGTCTCAAAAATGTGAATACAGCTCAAAATTGCAGGTTTGGAAATGGAATGGCATGAAAATAAATTATAGTGGAATAGCATAAAAAGAAGAGCTTCCTGACCTTGATTGCTCATCCAATTAACCCTTATGCTATACATTTTATCAACTAAGATATCAATATTTAAAGTTCTGATAATCAGCATTGCTAGTAAAATATGCCCCTTAGCCTCTACACCCCTTAACTACCAGTATACAAATGCCTTCTTCTGCAAACATCTACACCCTTTTCGTTTGAAGTATTGCCTTGTGATCTTGTTATCAATTTGTACTATAAAATATATTCATGGGTTGTAAATCTTTTTCATGAGGAATCTTGCAATTTTTGTGCACATTTAAAATGTGAATTAAATAACATTCTAAACACTTACATTTGAGGGATGGATGCGTGTAGATTTGAGATGCAGTTGTAAAGAATGATTCATTGTTCTGATCTTTAGCACGTAAAGAAATGTGAGTGGAACCAAAGCAAACGTGTTACAAAGTTCTTGGCAATTGTTTACACTAAGTGGCAATGCACTCAACTAAAATCGAAAGGCAAGAAAATGTAGGAATTTAAATATGACCATAGACATACCAACGGCCATGAAAGTTATCCATGCGGACCATCAATCTCTTCAAAATTAATTGAAAGATATGTAGTATGCTTGAGAAGAGTGGATTTGATATTTATCAGGTATTGTACACAATTTTGAATGTGAAAAATTTTCGAAACAGAGGATTATTGTAAAATTGATCTCTAGTATTCCATTAACGTCTTCTCTGCAGCTTGAGGTGGCCGTTGTTATCCGGTCGAGTTGGATTTCACTCTAACTTCGGTCCTGTCACAGTGGCACAGAGGGGCTGAGATTCAAAAATGTGTCAAGGTTAAAGAAATGCTTACAAGCAAAGGAACTGAAGACATCGGTGGCTTCTGTGAAATAAACAACTTAAAGAAACAGTTTGAAAAGAATAGAAAAAGAAAACAGACGATGTACGTTAAATGTTACAACTTCATGCGTGCACCTATTCTTAGTTTCCCTGCTTTGTTTTAAAATACGTCTTCTAAATATCCTGATGTATTCATTGGAAACTTAACAAAGTGATCCAAAAGCAGCTATTTTCATATGATTTCTCCCTACTTTTGCTGGTGCTAAGAATGATGATAAACATAAAGATAAACAAGTCCTCCTAAGTATGCGACAAGGACCCCTTCCCTCTATTTTCTGTTCTGGCTACGAACCTGTGATATATAGAAGATATATAAGCCCCAGAATGCACGCCCATATAAGTTGAACTAGTCGGTTTTAGTATATCAATCCAACAACATTCACTTACATGACTATTCAGGTCAACGGCCTCAGTTGTGACCTGACAAGAGACATACTTTCAATGTTACGCGTGCGAGTTGAGTAGTCCCACGGTTTAACTTCGTATATAGGCTAGCCCTATGCAAGTTTTAACACGTGTTATTAATAAGCTAGACGTAAACAGTATACGGTAGTAGTTCGCTAAAACCCAGAAAGTCTCTAGTTTAATGGTGATGGGGTAGGGCCAAGCTGCAAATTACACCACTTGCCTCAACAGTTGTGCCGGTCGTTGGCAGTTGCTACCCCCTTGTACCCTGTTCTAGCGCCTTTGACTTAAAAGATTGATATGTACTTTAAAAGAGCTGACCACAGGGTGGAGCTAATTGAACTCTATATAACTCTATATAACTCTATATAGCTCATTGAACTCTATATGACTCGATATAACTCTATATAGCTCATTGAACTCTATATGACTCGATATAACTCTTTTTATATAGAGTTCAATGGTGGAGCGGTTTGAGAACAAGTGGGAACTTGATAGTGGGGCTCATGAAGTTCCGTAGTTTATTATTCCATAATCTGCCAGTCCTTAAGAAACGGACTTATTATTTCCCCGAATTGTCCGCGTGCTATGGTCATTGCGAAGGAGCCGTTTGTTATTTTATCGGAAACCAGGATGTACTTCATGTACCTACAACTGTCATAATAGCCACTATAAAGGAATGGATGACAGCGACGAAGATTGTCCAGATTTGATTGAGTCTGAACTACGAAAAATACCAGTTACTATTATTACAGGATTCCTAGGTACGGTACGGTAGGGAAAATCGACAGTGTTTGTGACCTTCTACAACTTAAAGTACGGTAATGATGGTAACGCAAGATTTTCAGTAGGACGATGTGATTAAAGAGAAATGGTGTATATGTTGAATCCAATGTGAACATGACTGTGGTTGTTATTGTATAAATACTATATTATGTATGTATCGATCGAGGAGACCAAGGGCCTAGAGCAATGCCACTACCCTCATTAGTTTGCCGGCCCTTCATCTCCTCTATGGATAAATATGTAATATAGTATACCGGTATTCACTGTCTATTAAAATCATTGACCTCCTAAAGGTCATGTTTACCGAGTACGTTACCGACTGTATATTAAGAACCCAGATTTGGGGTGCTTTTATTGACTCCGATATGTACTGTTTACCCTGATTGACTAACAATAGACCCCTAGCGAATGAATATGACAGCAACTGTGGAAGAAATGAGAAAAGGAACTTTGCAGACGATATTGTAAACAACGACAGAGTGGTTAGGGCGTCGAACTCGTGACCTAATGGTCGTGGGTTGTGGTCGGTCTTTGGAGTCATCATAAAAGGAAATCTTGCGAGCCTGGGGCCTCCTCCAACTGTTTCGTGTGCGCCTGGAAAATGCACTTCTTTACTCCTCTTTCTCACCTTCGAGTTGATAGGATATAGGGCCTAAGCCTTCGTTCCAATGTAGATCTAGATGCAGCTGGTGCCACAAGTGACAACAGTACTTTTAAACCTAGTTAACAAGCTGCATCTGTAGGTCAGAGTTCTTACCTTAAGTCAGTACAGTAGACCCTAATGTAGATTTTGTTAGATTTGTACTACCTACACAACATCTGGTATGCTTATGATACAGTTTTGATGCTTGATATTGAATCAGGACTCCAATAATATTAGACCATCTTAATGGTTGAGGCAAAATGTGCAGATTGAAAAGATATACAAAGAAGAAAAGGGAATAGCAACAAATAGAGCATCTGGGATAAGTTACCAACAGTTGATATACGTACAAGAAAGATGAGACTGAACAGTAGTAGATGAAATAGAACAGGTGTAGAGGCTGTGTTACCTTGGTAAGCTGGTTAGATGATGGGAGATGCAGGATAGAAGTAAAATCTTGGATTGCAGATGCAACATTAATTGTGTTAAGCTCTTGTAAATTCTCATATTTTACAAATTGATGTTTCAAATTTATTTTGCTCAAACTTTCTCCAGCCTTTTGACAATATTCCTTTGCCTGCCAGATTTGATCCCCAAAGCTATGAACAAGTTGCAGTAGTAATGCCTTTAGAGCTATTTTCTGGTAGAATTTTAGTCCTCGCTACGGCCTCATTTTTGTATGATAACCATCTTGTATTGATTTGATTAAGTTTACTTCATGTAATTTGTGGCTATTGTTTTCCTTTTAGGCTCTGGAAAAACAACTCTCCTCAACTATATATTAAATGAGCAGCATGAGAAGAAAATTGCTGTAATACTCAATGAATTTGGGGAAGGTGAGTTTTCATAGTACAGAGAGATTTTCTTGTCAGACTTTTTGTATGCCAATTCGTAAACTGCAAACAGTATGGGAACACCCAGCTCATTGTTTGGGACAGTTTTATCATGTATGGTCAAAACGACCTTCTATGAATATAGCTGGTTGTTTACCATAGATACAGGGCATAGATACATAACTATTCATATTGGCCATTTGAGTCATTAGAAAAGCAATTTGGGTTGATTTTGAAATTTTCTGAATACTCTATTTCCCTCAGAAATGGAAAGTTGTATAACAGATGATTGCTGCATTGTTAACTATATCTACCTCAGCACATGCTCTTGCAATGTCCAATACCAGGTGTGAGGTGGGCAGATCAGAGGCAGCACAATATGATCTTGTTTATTTACACTCAGCAACTTACATAGACAAAATAGATAGAAACTCCTTTTCACAAAAGGGCTATATACCATCAAATAATGGATGTTAAACTGTATCATAAACTATCAAGATAAGTAGATTGACTTGTTACTACAGTGATGCATGCAATTTCTTATCAACTATCCACCTGAATAACAAAAGAACAACTGAATAACAAAATAAAATTGCATGCTTTATCCTGTATTCCCATATATAATAGAACAATCTTTTAGTTGTGCAAGAGCTGAACATCTCTCTATGTTTTATGGAATGCTAGTAAACATATTATCAGTTTCCATCTCACCTTGTGCTTTGGTACGTTGAAGGGAATACTGCTACTTTTTAAGTGTTGTTTATTTTAACTCAGAATAAATTTTCAAAATGTGATATGGTTGTTTGAGTTTGATAAAAAAATTGATTTGAAGTTGGCATTTTGATATATGATACATTTGAAAAGAGATATCCTACTGTAGGTGAGGCAGTCAAAATGTTGTATAAGTTTCCATTGTTATTGAATCGTGTATAATCTTTGTTTACATCTTTCTTTTCGCATGTATTCCTTTACCAATTTAGCATTTATAAATCACCCACTGCTAATTTGAATTGAATGGCTCCTAACATTCTTTTGCTCAGTTATTTGTTTTGCAACTATTCAAGCATTTATGTTAGTTTTGTCATAACATCATGTCATTCACCTGTGGTTAATTGTTTTCTTTCTTTCTCTATCTCTTTTTCTTCATTTCTTTTCTTTCTTTCTTACATTTTTTGTTGTGTTCTTTCTTGCATTTTTCTATGATGTCTCTTATTTTTCCTCTCTTTTCTTGTTTTCTTTCTTGCTTGGTTTTTAGTTAATATTACTTCCTTTCCTATTTTCTTGCCTTTTTCTTCTTGCCTGTTTTATTTTTCTGTTTAGCCCTTTTCCCTTTTCCATACTGTTTGTATTACATTTGTCTTGTCCCCCAATTTAACAACCAGTGGTCTTGGATCTTGCTATTGTTGTCTTCTGTTTTGTGAAGTTAGTTAAACTAGTGATAA
>JAAAKL020006401.1:0-18057 GCA_010016065.2 Carybdea cf. marsupialis auct. non (Linnaeus, 1758)
ATGGCCGGAGCTAGGGTTCTGGAAGCTACCTAAGGTGGCATTGGTAGTCTTTGCAAAAAGAGGCACTTAAAGGAAACAAACATTATCTTCACTAAGCACAAAGTGATAGGAGGCATATTCTCATGCTCACTCATTGCACGGAAATGAGGGGAAAAGTAAACTGTTATATGTGTACGTTGTCAGTGTTTAGGGATGGAGAGAAAGCCATAACTCTATATTTGAAATAGTTATTCATATCAATTAAAGTTAGTAAACTCAGGATATGTCCGTATTTTATGATACCACCTTTTCTCAGCTACCTTTTCGCCATTGCCGCTTTTATTGTGCCTTCGTTTCTGATGCCTTATTTATCACGTACCCTTACTTCAGTCGCGTCTTTTCATTTTCCTTTTCTTGTGCCTTTTTGTGAATCTCTGATTTGAAGTGCCTTTTCTCGCTACCTTTCCTCTGGCGCTTCCTTTTTAAGTGGCATATTTCCCTGTCATTTTTCAGTTTGTTTTTCCAGTACCTTTGTCTTGGCATACATTGGATTTTCCAATGTTAAAACTGTTCTTTGCCAACGTAAATTCTCCAGAAAGATGATTAACTTTGTAGTAACGACACCTGAAGTCTCAGATTTTAATGACTGTTAAATGGAGCATGTGTTGTTGGAAATAATTAAGTTCTAGTTAGTATTTAAAAGAGAACGATTACATCTTTAATACTTACTTACAGTGGTGGTTTTGAAGGGTGCGGGGCCCTATGACGTCATACATTGCAAGGACGTTCAGGTCTACATGGTCATACAGCGGAAGTTCCGGAGCATTTTATTCCTTCCAGTGAAAACAGTTTCGAGTTTTCACTTACTTCCATGAGATCCATATGGGCAGTTAGATAGTCTTTTTCTTTGCATTGAGGCGCGGGGCCTCCTACAGGTGCGGGGCCACGGGCTATGGCCCTGTCGGCCACCCCCTAAAACCGCCACTGCTTACTTGCACTTTTTCGTAATGCACAGATGTCCTTTGTTGCTCCTCTGATTGAAAGTAGGGTTGATAGTCTTTACCTTGTAAAAGCACTTTGATATGATTCACCACTGATTTTTGTAAATCTCATTTAAGGCTGGAAGCGCAACTGTTAAATTACTTGAAAGAGAAGTGAACATCATGAAAAGAGTTCGTCATCCAGACATCATTCACTTGGAAGAGGTCTATGAATCAAGCAAGGTATTCACGTTTCTAAATCTAAATCAAGTCCTGATTGTTTGATCAGTTTGTCCTACCAACAGAGTGTCGCCAGCGACAGGGCTCTGGACTGATGATGTCTAGGATCTAGCAGCACGGTGGAGAGGGGCCGATATTCAAACTGGACATAACATGATACCGATGCCTACCAGTGTTGGATTTTGTGATGTTGTGGCAACTACAGAAGTAAGGAGTGATTATCATGGGGTTGCCATACCTCGTTTGGTAGAGCAATAAACCAAATAACGCCATTGGGTTCTGAGTTAATGTTGCGGCGGTCAAGTCCTTAATTTGCCGAGAAAGGTTGAAGTTATTTCGTTCAAGCCGTTAATCTGAACGACTTTGTTATACTGAGGTAGCCGTCTTTACGTAATTTGGGACAGTGAGGTTGGGCAAGAGCTATGTTTGTAATTAAAGAAGTTATCAGGTACAGCATGAGTTGAACAGACATTTAGTTCTTCATAAAAGTGCTAGCCTTTTAGAATGTCACAAAAGTATTGATCACAGAATACTTGGAATGAGGTGTCCCAGTTCTTCATTAAGTCTTGTTCCTATAACAGATATGATATCGCGTGAAATAATGCTATATTTTAATTCTCAAATTCGTAAAGATGCTAAAGAAATTGGAAATATGTAACGACGGAGACACAAACCTGTGCGTCGCGCATTTGAGGGCTTTGCTTTATTAACAGAGCTAGGCGACCAGCGATGATAATGTACTCCATTTTTTCAGGCACCTTATTAGCCCCTGATTCTCCACTGTTGCGGATGTCCACGTGCAGCATCGAGCAATTTTGAAGACTAGCCTCTCTGCGCTAAGGGACGTGGTTATGCAAGGACAGCCATCACACCCGTCAGTGGATCCACTTTGAAAACTGCCCCATTAATGGAATATTCTACCACTCAGAAAATGTTCCACTTATGGAATATTCCACTACTTAGAAATATTTTCCACTAATGGAACATAATACCAAGTAGAAAAAAATGATCAACTAATGGAATATTGTACCACTTAGAAAAATGCTCCACTAATGGAATATTGTACCAGTTACGCTAACATACAGTAGCAGCTAATCGCCCTGTTCCTCTTTTTGTAATCCATATCTACTAAAAGTTACGAATTCTGAGGACACACTAAATATTCACAGGCTGCCCACAGTACCTGAACGCCTTTAGCTTGAGGGAAGAGCGACCAATTCATTGCAGCCAAACGGCTTTTCGTACCACTGTAGTATTATTAGAGGTTCATCCGTTGCAGAAATCCCGGAAAGCCAAATGTAGCCAATATAAGAAGAAATGAGTTTAAATAGTAACCACTTTGCATGTTGATTATAGAATAGGATCGAAATAATCTATATCATTGCAAACAACTGCATTTCCTGTCAGTTAATGAATTGTTAATCTCCTTTTCTTTATGACAGAAAATGTTTCTTGTGATGGAACTATGTGATCTTGGAGGACTCGATAAACTGTTGAAAGAAAAAGTTTATTTCACTGAAAACGTATGTACTTCAGGTTTTACGTGAGATCTTGTCAACGCTGTTAAATACGTGCAACAACGTCGCAGCTGAAGTTAAAAGATGTAGTAATTATGTAGAATGCAATAAGTGATTGACCACTTGAGGTCGAAGTTTACTGTTATGGTTGGTTGGAGATAAGAGAACTTTCAGCTGCACTTAAACTTTTGTTTCATAAATGTTTATTTACTATTATTTATTCTTTTCACACTTAAGAGAGAAGGCATTTTTGAACCAGACTATGATATCTTCAAATCAAATTTATCAGTAACTATGTTATTCACACTAAAAGGTGACATTTGGTGCAAATATTGAAAATTAGTGGCTGGCCAAATGCCCGCCCAACTCCTGGCTTCAGTATCAAAATTTGTTTTATGCAAAATGGTCTCTCAGTATAATTAGAGCAAATGAAAATTTCCAGCTGAGGTGTTGAGATAATCACCGGTGCTAGTTAGCAATTAACGGGAGCTGAGTTATCGAGAAATTCACCGTCCGTAGTTCACAAGTGACCCCAATTGAGTTGTCTGGAAATCTGTAGAGCATCGTTGCCAACTAGCTGAAGCTTTGTTGAGAAATTTGCTTGTTATACTTTGCAATTAAGTTAAAGTGAGTCGTTGAGAAATTTACGAAGCATAGTTTTTAATTAACTGAGATTGAGTTATCGAGAAATATTTCCGAGCATATACCGAACATATACCGAGCATATACCGAGCATATACCGAGCATACCATACAATTAACCAAGGGCGAATTATCGGGAAAATTTACTGATGTCTCGTAGTAAGCGCTTTATTATCACCACAGTGAAATGCACGTTTTTCAGAAAATGCATGACGGAGATGGCACTGTAGCAGATTTGCAGTCGATATATGCTCTCCGGACGAGACCTTGTTTCGGTCACATTATTCTACAGCAGCGCTTCAAAATATTTGGGCTTATCTAGGAAAAGGGTAGAACTACCACCCATCACTTGTATCCTTTCTTCTAGTGTTTTTAATATGGAAGTATAAATACGTTTTACCAATATAGAATGCGTGAAATAATAAATGCAACGAAACGTAATCAATGCACTGAAAGTACGTAAAGTATACTTCAACCACGAATTGAATTTACCCCTTGACACCAGTTCCCGTCGATATTGTTTATTTGTTAACAATTTGTTATGCTGATGGTGGAGAAGGATTGAAGTTATGTTTACTCCTGTTGTTTCAGGAAACAAGATGCATCATGAGACAGCTTGCTGATGCTATTGCTTACCTACATGCTAATGGTAAGAGTGTCACCTGTTTTCAACAGCTCGTAATCATGTGAAATGTTGTTTGTAATAAAGAAAAGTTTATGTTGGGGTATGGCAACAAGGGTCTTACAGGTCAATGAAGGGAAGGCCAAGTTCTGGATTTGGTCTGTCGAATGTAAGATGGTTTCTCGGCGTGAGAACATCATTTTTTGAATTTTCGTTTTAGCTTTACGTAAGTAGATACCGGAAAATATGACATCGAGTTTGATGGAAACAAATATGGAGACAGTTTTGCTCATTATAAGTATGTAGAGGGAAAGTGATAATATCACAAATTTATACTTTTAGAAATAGTACGATTTTACTCCAGATATCTAAAGGCAACACTGAAATAGGCTGTTTCGCAAGATACCAGACCATATATAGATTTTAAACTAGAGACGTTTGAATTTCAAATATCCCTGGTCAAAACACTGTTGATATTCCTTGGAACCTCAAGTTAGGATCCAGCATCAAATATAAATGTTAAAGATATTTAAAACTTTGAATACTGATATCTCAGTGTTCGGAAGGGCAACACTGACAATTTTGGCCATTGACTTCTTACTAATAGGGCAACATGACAACTGAGTATTTTTTCATAATTGAAACATTTTCATAGTCGTGATGTCACACTTTCCCTCCGCAGTGTAAACGCCCTTATGGAAAGGTAAGGGTTTAAATGCTTTGAAGACTAGCTTTTGCCGTAGAAACACTGAAGAAGTTTTACTGTGTTGCTTATGCACGTTAGTTTAGAGGGCTGGGAAATGCTGCCCAGCGTCCTTTTTGTTTATTGAATGTTTAACGAACCGGATATACTTTGGTGAGAATGTTTTCATTGAGTGCG
Source organism: Carybdea cf. marsupialis auct. non (Linnaeus, 1758) (assembly GCA_010016065.2). Lineage (NCBI taxonomy): Eukaryota > Metazoa > Cnidaria > Cubozoa > Carybdeida > Carybdeidae > Carybdea > Carybdea cf. marsupialis auct. non (Linnaeus, 1758). Next base: position 4,860 of record JAAAKL020006401.1, read on the forward strand.
CATGAGAAACTTACGCAATCATGCATAGATTGCAGAAATTCTACACTCGTCCTCACTTGTGTAACATGCTTCGGTTACTTTGTAAGGCTGGCATATGGGGGCCACATGATGATTATGCAACGTTGGACTTGGTATATTGCTGATGGCTTTGGATACATGACCTACATCCTTAGTACGGTTCGCAGCTAAGGTATGGAACTCGTGGCCAATGGTAAAATTGAAGATGAGGAAAAAGAAGGGGAAGAAGAAGGGGAAGAAGAAGGGGAAGAAGATGAGAAAGAAGAAGGAAAAGAAGAAGAAGATGAAGAAAATCATAAGACGAAGAAGAGGACTGAAATGAATAGTAGATACAATTGAAGGAGGAAAGGAAGATCAGAAAGAGAGGTACAAAAATGAGAAGGAAGAATAAAAAACTGAAGGATTGTGATTGGATGAAATAAGAAAAAGCTCAAAAAAGCTTGCGTTTTGATCTTTGCACCTGTATGGGTTACAAAAGATAACATCCTCCTTCCTAGGGTTTGTAGGGTCACCATCGTATCACCTGCTTTCTCTAAATCACATCCTCCTTCCTAGGGTTTGTAGGGTCACCATTGTATCACCTGCTTTCTCTAAATCACATCCTCCCTCTTAGGGTTGGTTTTGTAGGGTCACCATCATATCATCTGCTTTCTCTAAATCACATCCTCCCTCCTATGGTTTGTAGGGTCACCATTGTATCACCTGCTTTCTCTAAATCACATCCTCCCTCCTAGGGTTTGTAGGGTCACCATCGTATCACCTGCTTTCTCTAAATCACATCCTCCCTCTTAGGGTTGGTTTGTAGGGTCACCATCGTATCACCTGCTTTTTGTAACTGTTAATCACTGCACAATGGTTTTCTGTAGAAGATTTGCAACTGGATAGTTAACTGCATAGTTTTTATGTAAGTTGTAAATAATCATGTTCCGTAATGTCAGCGTTCTTCTTTATTCTGCATTTCAGACATCATCCATAGAGATTTGAAACTGGAAAATATTCTGCTGTGTAAACCAGAGAGAGAAGACGAGCCCATTAATATAAAAGTAAGTTTCTGTATACTGTAATACATTTCTGTAACCGTTCTGCAAGACCAGAGGAGCTAGGGATGGGGTAAAAAGGACTCAGGCCCGCTTTTGAAAGTCAGACCGTTGTTGGGACCCATCCTACTTTACAAATAGTGAACGCTACTAGAAGTGGATTCTTTATAGCCCGAATTTATGAGCTCAGTGTCTGCTGGCAATAGACTTAGTAAATAGATGACTCTCGTGTTGCAAACGAGAATGTGTGAATTCTGATTACCTCTCAGTACTTATGGTCAAGGGCATGACAACCCTCATCTTCACCGCACGTTCCTAATGTCTTAGGACTACACTGACGTGGACAGATTACTAAAGTATGGTTTTGTACTTCAGCTTTTGTTAGAGGAACCTGGTATTCGAACATCCGGGATATTCGTGGTGTCATAATTATCTATTTGTCCAGCATCTTCTCAGATTTATAAATTCAAATCTTTTCTTTTCGAAAACCCTTGGCAACTTTCAGGGGGATTTGGACAGAATGATGGGCCCGATAGTCGCCCTTCCGTGGTCAAGTCACTTGGAATAGAAAGGGTTGTTTCCAAAATTGCAAAGAGATGGGTATTAATGTCGTCCGGTGAAGTATTTTGAGCTTGTGTGGCGACTATGTTATCAGCGGAGATCACATGGCCCATGCGCATACCGAGAACGCGTCGATCAATAGTTCTTGCACCCTCTTCTTTTTCTTAAATATTTTTAAAACTTATTTTAGTCGACTGTATCGAATTTTCATCGACTGTTTTCCAGAGATGGAAACTTGGCACTGACTTTTAACAACAGTTTAGCCATAATTCTGTAGTCTTCAAGGTCAAGAATCCCGAATATTTACGTATTGTCTCATTTCAGGAAATGATGCTAATATCTGCAGTCTTTCACGCCGTTGAAAGTGCTTTATAATTCATTGCTGTAGATAGCTTTAATCACACTCCAAAATTTTCTTCCTGTTTGAAGATCACTGACTTTGGATTGTCTTATATTCGTGGAGGAATGGGAAGTGACTACATGATGCAGCAAGTGTGCGGGACACCTATTTACATGGGTATGTACCGGACTTGGTTTTCAGGTGCTGTATATGCAAATGAAAACAATTTCGTAAGTTAAAATATTGTAGTTTAAAAAGGACGTTTCGACACTTGCTCATGTCATCTTAAGGTTCATAATTACTCCTGTAAAGATTCTCATTTGCTATTTTACACTAACTCTTCGTTTATAGCACAACATTTAATAACGTGAAAGTTATGCAACCCAGTTACAAATTATCAAATTTGAATTGGATTGTAATATCATTATACGAAAGAACCTTGTTAGTTAGCATTTAAGCGGGAATAAGCAATGCGGAGGGAAAGTGATGAGGTCACAAATGAAAATTTTAGAAATAGTACAATCTGACTCCAGATATCGAAATGCAACTTTAGAATAGGCTGTTCCCCAAAGTAGCAGACGTGTAGTGTATATAGTGTTTAAACTAGAGGCGTTGGAATCTCAAAAATCTCTGGTCAAAACTCTGTTGATATTCCTTGGTTCCTTAAGCTGGGAACCAGCGTCAAATAATAGGGTTTTGTTAGAAAGATTCAAAACTTTGGAACCTGATATCTCCGTTGTGGGAAAAGGCATCACTCTCAATTTTGGCCATTGAACTTCTCACTAATAGGGTAACATGACAATTGAGTTTTTTTACCCTTAATTAAAAAATGTTCAAAATCGTGACGTCACTCTGATGACGTGACGTCACTCTGTTGTTATGATGAGCTAGCTTGCCTCTTCAAGTCGGTATGAATGTGGTGTTGACTCAAATGAATAATATCTTCACTTGGTGGGTTTCTGAGCAAGTGAATGAGTGACTGGGTGATAGAGGAGCCAGGGAGTGGGAAATGGGAAAAGAAAAATGTGGCACAAAGGTTTATGTCGATTTGGCAAGACTGGTTAGGTTTTGGTTCCTTCAGTGATAGTCTAGAGGGCTATTTGAGGGTGCAGCTACTGACATGTTGTCGTACTTTTGGAACAAATGAATGATTGAATGAATGAATGAGTAACTGAGGTAAAATCTGTTTAAGTGAGGAATGAAATCAATTAATCAACACTTTCATATTGAAATTTCTCTGCAATCTTTCTTGGGAACTTTCAAGAATGAGCTATGTCTTCTTACCGTTTGCCAACGAAAATTCATGACATGTTTGCGTATGCACTATCTGACACTGTCGTTATGATTTTCATTACAGCACCAGAAGTCATCAATAACCTAGGATATAGCCAGCAATGTGATATTTGGAGCATGGGAGTCATCATGTTTACATTGTAAGCCAGGATCATTACACTTCATCGTTTGTGATCACTCAATAATTTACTTGTGCTGTTCATTTTTTAAGCATATTTTTAATCATTATAGTTATGAGTTTGATAGGTTTAATACACGTTGTCATCCATTATATTGTAGGCTTCCTGTAATCTACTGTATCTTTACTCAGGCCCCATGGTGTTTTGGGAAATAGCTCTAACACTAAGCCATTGGAATAAAAATCGGTGTAGTGAAGGAAGAGATGTTTCTAACACTAGTGAATCCTGCTCGTTTTCAGATCTTGATCGTTGAGCAGAACTTTGTGTGACTTAGTTGCCCGTCGGAGACTCCTCTTATTCATTTTTATACATTCATAACTATCATCTTTACCATCATCACTATCAGCAGCATTGCCGCCATTATTATTACTGTCGTTGTCATTATCATCATCATCATGATCACCACCATCATTATCGTCGTCATTATCATCACTGTCCTCAATATGATATCATTGCTTGGATAAAATATGACAATAAAAATTTAACTCCAATATATCAGAGGTGACAGACACTGTTGAGAAAATATTTGAACTATGAAATGAAATGAACATAGTTTGTCCTTTATTTAGAAAGAACCATTGGTTTCATTGACTTCTTTAGTTGACGGAGCGGTCCTTATAAATGATATTTTAAGAGATCGTTGCTCAAAATAAGCGGCTTGCTGTGGCTTATTTGACCTCCATATAACGTTAATCTACTGTTAAGCAACAATTAGATTGTGACTCCCAGAAAGAGACCGCTTGATACAGTTGACAACAGGAATATTTTTTATTCTCCACCGCTCAAGTGTGGCTGTTTTCACGTAAGAGAAACGTTATAACGTCATAGAGGTAGTAAATTTAGTCGGTCCTTAAATACTTAGAGAATTCTTAGTGTGTGTAAAACTTCCTGTTCTGTAGAAATCAGATGTGGCTGGAACCTTTTCTGCCCAACACTAGGCGGCAAGCTATGCGCAATATTATACGTCATTGTTCTAAATCTTGTTTATTTCTCATCTGTTTAGGGTCACTGGCTCTCCGCCGTTTGACGGATCGACGGAAGAAAAGTTATACGAGTCAATTCAAAAAGCAGAGATTGAGTTCACGCATGAGCAGTGGCAAAAGTATAGTACAGGAGGTAAAGTCTCGTATTGTTAGCATATTGCAGATATCAAGTTACTTACGATAACAAACCAGTTCAGAGAGTTGAGTAACGGGCGTACACACAAGCATACACCCCTCCCCCCAATTTGGCCAGCTTTCGGTTAAATTACGTGTGCGAGTACGAAATGCTGCTACAGCACAAGTTACAAAGAACGGTGAAACCTCTCCACAAGGATCATATGTACAGTTTGTTGTCAAAAGCACGTATTTTAAAAGATGCATTGTTATAGATCAGTTGAGATGGAGTAGTTAGCGGGAGACCTTACTTAACTTGGAATAGAGTTTGGAGAAGGCGATTTGTAAGAAGGTACGAAGATAAGAGAATATGAAAGGAAATCATATCAAATTGAGGCTAGGTAGGGGCGTGGCGTTGACAGAATGGACATGAAGACACGGAGCATCAACACAAAACAAACCTAGGCTTTCTTTGAAGCAATGGAATGACACTCCCCAAATTAACTTGTGTGAGGCCTTTAGAGTTTCAACGCAAGTAGTAACACAGCCCAGCTTTTTAAATATATTCCTTTGCCTTGAATGGAGAAAATAATCACAGAATAGGTGTTGAACCGTCTTTAGACTTCTTAGGTTACAATATGATTTGCAACTTTTGTCTTGAGCATATTTATGAAGGTGATATCAGAGGGACCCTTGTGGGCATAGAGAGCCGAAGAGAACATTTTAGGAGGCAATTGCCGTTAAAGGGACGACGCTAAGTCACCAAATGCACTCTCTTATTCATAGGACCAGGGAATACGAACCTACGATCTAAGAGTCATTAACACAAGTCGTCAAGTCATTGGTACCCAAATGGACCAGCATAAATGAACGTTATGGTCGGGACGCTACACTCAGGGCCAAAACAAGATTTACTTTTTGTTTCCATTCAGGGCACCAAATTGTTTTAAAAGGGTGCCAAGTGGGAGAACACTTGCAAAAATGTTGATTAACATATGAACGTTTTCGCCAGACACTGGTCACAGCAGTTTTCTGGAGTGAAAGGAAAACACTTTCAAGAAGAATCCAAAATGGGAGGACTGTAACGTATTGTTGAAAAAAAAACCTTTTTCGGTCACTGATGTTATAGAAAGATCCAAGAATTATCGCAAATTCTTGTTGTCGAAAAAGCACACGCTTGTTTGTTTTCATAATACAGCTTAATGAAGTAACAAAGCATTTTTTTGTACCAAAAACCTTTTTCCGTCTGACACTCCCCAGGGTGCAAAATCGTCAAAATAGAACATGAAAACGAAGGTATCTAACTAATATCCAACTCTTTTGTAAAATTAGCCAATCAGAACTCTCACTGCCAGATTGATGTTGTTTTGACCAATCAGTGATCCTGGAAATGAAAAAGCCCAATGCAAAACTTCTTTTTGTCTGCAACGTAACGTTTTTCTTGCTCTGATGTGAAAGGGTTGCAGAACGACCAAATGAAAAGAGGACTTACTAACCATTACAGATTAAATTACAATCAAAAGTCATCTCATGGTAGATGGCCACTTACGAGAAAGATATTCAACCGTCGATTCCTTGACGCTATCATTAAATATGGTAGCTTCTCTTGAAACATGATAAATTACTTCAGTGGCCTTAGGGTATGCTAAGTTAACCGTAACCCTACATTCCTACTTTGATGACAGGTAATTTTTTATTTGTAGCCTTGACAATCTCCAATTTATGGTCGCTAGGGAAATGTCGCTATTTTCTTAACCTTCATTTCATGCTAACAAGTAATGTTATGCTTTTAGCATCTTTCCTTACCTTACCAAAGTAAAAGAGGTGTTCTTCAAAATGAATGAAGTGAGATTTTTAGGGAATGGATAGAGTGAAACACAAGGAATGAAAATTGATGATTTACGATGTCTTTTAACTATCTTACTAATAAATATCACATTTGTGTGGCAGAAAGCGTAGAAAGAGAAATCTCATCTGTACGTCTACTGATGTTTCATGACATGTCCAAAATTGAGTGTGTAGGTGTAAAATGGATAGCAAGAGAGAGTAGTGTTAAAAGATAAGAAATTTACATCAATTAACGAGCGTTTAATCAGATGGAGCCATCACATTTTGTACCTTGGACTTTTGAAGCCAACGGCAAAATGTAAAACGTATCTCTACATATCGTACATATCCCTTCTTGCAGTATCCACATTTTAAAGAATGTTATTTATTTTGCACCCGAAAATGAATGATATTGCCTTATCATCCTAAAGCAACGGAAATTGCATGAGGTGATTTTAGGTTCTAGATCTGCGATCCTGTGGAGTGCCTCTATCTCAAGCGGACAGCTCGCTTCCGATCGTCAGCACTGGCGAGCTCGAGGATTAGTGAGTGAGTGACGCATTCATAAAGATGTAATATGATCGCTCTTAATTGATATCAAATTTGTCAATTTCCTGATGATATAATGAAGACGGTTGACAAATACAGAAGTGAGATGTCGCATTGTAGGAGATGGTTAATCTGGTAGTCGTGATGAGGCGATATCATTCATTTTCAGGTGCAAAATAAATAACATTCTTCAAGATGTGGATACTGCAAGAAGGGATATGTACGAACACCTTCACAAGTCTTGCCAATATTGCATTAATGTTATACACAGGAAAAATAACTTTAAGATTCGGACCAGCTTGTATGGATTGACACGATGACAGCTTGTAGGTAGAAGTTCGTCCTTTTCACCTACAGATTTGCCAAAGGACGTTTTCATTCTTTATCATTGCAGTAAGCGTATGTAAACTCTTATCAAACGCAATGTTAACGTAACCTACGGAAAAGTCTTACGGGTAATGTTACGTATTTAATTGGTAAAGGAATACGTTATAGAAATATCTGCGCTAGGAGGTATAGTCCTCTTGCTTGAAGTATTTTAAAATGTGAAGAAAGGTGGTCCTTCATCGTTATCCTCTAAGAAATTCTGAGATTATAAATGACACTCAGAGTACCTGGGTATTTACTTCCATTCATCACTCTCACTAAATGGTTATATTCATTAAGTCTGCACAACAGTATCAAGTAGATAAGGCCTGTTGGGACCACTAATCTCTAAAAAACACTGGATCGAGCATCTTTCGTCTGAAAGTGAGGTCAGTCATTGGACGCCAGTTCAGTCCCCATCACACAAAGCTTATAAACAATGTTACGCAACATGGCGGACTTTCCTGCGCTATTTTAACTAATGTGGGCCAGTACTCGTGACTACACTTTTTCGTGGTTGGAAACAATGGGAGGCTCGATCCAGTCTTCATTAGAGATCAGTGGTTGGGACGTATTCGACCCAATCTCTCCAATAATGCTGCCTTCTACCTGTACAAAGCAATAGTAGACCGGTCATGACGTACTACAGTACAATATTTCTATTCTTGTCAAAGACAAATTTAAAGAAATTTGAAAGATTGGAGAGAAGGGCTGCTAAAATTATATTTGGAGGACATACAGAAGCAAGAATATCGTTCATGTTACCTGCATTCAGAATATTCAATGTGCTGATTTTGTGTAAAATATTAAAGCAACATGCTCTACCTCCAGTCCGGTATGACTAATCAATTCTCTCCTTTTATTGTGCAAACCATCAAGGGCCCCGCCTAGGAGCCCACAAAGGCGCAACACCACTGCGTGATCATTCTCCTACGTAGAACCTTCTCTTAGAAATTGCTAGACGTCAGATTTGAGTAGATGCACGTTACGTTCAATTGTCCATGGCTTTTGCCTCATCGAGAATCTCTCAGAATGTAACACTGTTGCAACAAGAGCGTTGTTTTAATTCGTCTCTTTGTTTTGTAGCTCGCCAGCTGATAGAGGGTATGTTGAAAGCGGATCCTGCACATAGATTAACATCGAAAGAGGTTCTTAACCACCCCTGGCTTAAGGTATGCCTACTGTTCTTCTTTTTTTAAAAATTATTTTTACCCTGATCAAGGCCGAAACCACTGCTAGGAACGGTTTACTTTTCCTTTTTGGATGACAGTCTATTCATGCTTACTTTTTATGCTATTTAATGCTTGCTATTTTTTCTATTCATGCAAGTAGTCCCCCTTTGTCCTATCTCTTGAAAGATAATTGCCCACTTCACGAGACCAGATGGCAGAGCACAGTATCTCCGGGATCGTGGCAGGCAAGCTCAGGGTCGGTTCGAACTCACGACCCTCGGAGTGTGAGTCTGACTCTCTGACTCTATGCTACTACATATTTATGCTAAGTATGATGCTATAAATGTGGTGTAACTTTTAACGAGAGACATGTTCGTAATTTTGTAAGTCTACTCCATACGATCATGCTTCATTATTGTACACACTTTATTGCAGACATACCCCTCGTTTTATTGGCAGTTTTAGTGACGCTACCACTTATCTTTTATCAGCATGCGAAGAACGCTAAGGCATGGAAGCGTCAATTTTAATACAAGAAGTTGTATCTATTCTTTTAATCAAGCGGTCTTTTTATGTTGAAAAACAATCAATGATTAATCATTTTAACGCAGGAATTTGTAACAGTTTTAAATCAGTTCTAAGTTACAACATTGTATTCATTGATAATGTCAACAGGGAGTGAAAACCTGGAAGCATATTATATGTCAGTATACGATCGTTGTCTTATCTGTACTCAGAATGCTACAAGCGAACAAGCAGAACGCTGGAGCGTAATGTAATTAAAGTAACAAGTTCGCAGTTAGATGTTTAAGTAAGCACGTTGAGATAATTGTCACCATCATATATGTACTAAACTCTAAATCTCCAAAATTTCTTGACTGACATCCTAAAACTAGATTTTTTTCATGCACAGCCTGAAGCCAAATTTCAAAAATCGAGAAGTAATGCTACATTACTACCACATTACATTATTTCTACCCATAAACAATAAGATAAACTAATGCTTTAAAGAAAAGATGAATCTAGAGGTATTTCTTGAAATGTTAGCACCGTTGTGTATTTCTGTTGGCAAAGCTGTTCGTAAGTTGGTGCCGCTATAGAAAAGGAGCAGTCAACTAATGCGTTAAAAGTTGTGGAATCTTGACCGCTTTAGCAAAATCTCATTCCTAGACCTCAGGTTGATATTTTGACTTATGGTCTTCCTCTCAATGAATTCGGAAATGTATTCTGGAGTTAACTTGTTCATAACTTCATTCGTAACGAGTAGTATTTTAAATACAATTCTCAGTTTGATGGGAAACGAGCGCATGTGGTATAAAGTCAGGCTAATGTGGTCGAAATGACTGACATTACAAAATAGCCTGACTTCAGTATTTTTTAGTCGTTGGCGCTTGTTAAGTTGACAGACCATGTAAAATGCTATTGGAATAATTCACGGGAATTATGATTTCTTCATTAACCAAAATATTTACGTCCTCAAATTTAAGATGTTTCCGATACGCATAATCTTAAATAGATAGAAAAAGCTGCTTTGCAGACCTTACTAGGATCTAAGCCAAATTTTATGTGTGAACCGAACCAACATCCTATATTTCTCACATTATTAATGGTATAATGGTGCAACCTCCCAATCCAAACTGTCTATGTTAAATTTGATTAGCTGCAGCCTTTTGATGATCAGTATTACCTCTGTTTTCTCTTCATTTAGTTTAGCTATCAAAAAGGTAAGTTAAGGAACTAAATTGATTTAACAAGATGGACTCGTATTCAAAAACCATTTTCCATAATCTTGAGTCCTCACATTCCGTATGGGCCCACCAATAATTTTCTAAGAGTGTGAAGGGTCCTACATGTCTGGCAGTTTAATATATCCGCTAGTGGACCTGACAATATTAGCAGATATTGCATCCCAAATAGCTATAAATAAAATTTTATGAACTGTGAATTTTTGTGTATGTTGTGTTGTGTTGAGTATATCATTCATATTGCCAAACGTTTCCGCCAGACACTCAGCAACAGTCATCGTCAGGAGAAAAGGTAAAAAAGTATCACGGAGGATTTACATGATTGTAGAGCATTGTAGCATGTTGTTGAAAGTAATACATGTACAAGTACCATATCTTTAGTCAGTTATATGACCGAAAAACGCCTAAATTGTAAATAATGTGCTCCTCCTAACCGAGCACAGACTTCTTGTTTTGATATAATGCAGCTTGCAGGGCGGAAAGCGGAAGCGAACAGAGAGCTTTTTCTAATTCCTAGAAGGCTTAATTTCTCTGCACATGCCAAATACACGTTTGATGTGTTCGATTATCATAAATGGATAAGTAAGTAAGTAAGTAAGTTAGCCGTGCTTTCAATCAGATGTTGTACGAATGGGTAAACTTTTCAATAGATTACTACGTTTGTTTATGAACTCCGGTATTCACTTCCACATGTGAATTTAAAAACTAGTTAACATTTTGCATGGAAGGTATTATGTCTTTGAGAGTTACGGGCAAAAATTGTGAGGTAGGATGCACGTGGTTTCATCATGGGAAAAGTGCATTTGTCACGGCTGTTCCAATCTTCTTTTCAACGTTTAAAGAAATATTTCCCACCGTGGGTAGTCGCAGATAGATTGGACACTTTCTTGGTCCATATTTAGAGATACGATTGACAGACGATTGCTGTGACATTTTGCCAAACGATTTCTGTGCAATTTTTATAGAATAAACAATCTTCTCAAAAAATATTTTCATTTATCTGTTGGAGCTTGGAGAGAATATGAAGACAGTATGACGATTTACGAGTTCTTCGTTTCGTAGGCTTTTGTCTCCAGGGGATTCGTCAAGCGGAGAAAAAGTATGACGTCACAATTCTGAAAATGTTTGAAGTCAGGAAAAAATGCCAAATTTTTATGTTGCCCTATTAGTAAGAACATCAATTGCCAAAATTGAGAGTGTTTCCCTTTCCGAACACCGAGATGTCAGCTTTCAAAGTTTTAAATCTCTCTAAAAGGCCTTATTATTTGATGCTGGATCCTAACTTAAGGATCTGACTAGAGATTTTTGAAATTCAGGCGCCTCTAGTTTAAACACTATAAACACTACAGGTCTGGTATATAAGGAACCAGTCTATTCCAGGGTTGCCTTTAGATATCCGGAGTCAAACCTTACTATTTCCAAAACGTTTGATTTGTGATGTCATCACTTTCCCCCGCATTGGGATAGACACAAGTCATAGCAATCGGGAATGGTAATGAGGCAACGTATTAATATTGCACCTTCCTTCATAGTTGTTCTTCATAACCTTCATAGTTTGATCAAAACTTTTTGCTCCAAAATTACCTCCATTTCCTCTATTCTCTTGAAATTATTGAAAACTTCCGTCCAATTGAAATGTCATTTTAGATGTTGCCGACAACGTTTCGAGAATTCACCCGGGTGATATGCGCGGCCTCTTCATCGATTTAAACCAAATCATCAAAAAAACGCTTCAAGATAATGATGGATTCTCCTGTCGATACCGACGTATGAGAGCTCAACTGTTCGATCAACTGAGCAACCTACTCTGTGCATTAGATTGAAAGTGGCTGAGTAGACCACAGTCACTTGTACCCCTGACGTGTTCTTTAAGCATGTTCAGCGTGACACATGTGTGACAAGGCTGTGCTGTCCAAGCACAGGTACAACCCATCCGACGGGCTTCTTGAGTTTCCGTCTCCCCAATTTCCCTCACATGGACTGGGTGGGCCCCGTGTCTATGGTAAAGAGAAGTTGTCAAAGCTTCCCAGCGCTGGAATCGAACCCGAACCTTCAAAGCACGCATTTAGACCACACGGCCACACGCTTCAAGATACTAGCATAATAACGTCATTTTAGAGTCCCGCTTCGGCATCAAAAACCAAAATGGCAGTGGTACATGTTACGTCATTGCTCGTTAGGTGAGATAAAACATGTCGTTGGATAAATCCAATTTAATGATAAGATATTGCATAAGACAGGGTTCCATCTGTTCATTGCTTCACCAGGAAATGGCTTCAACAGAATTAAATGCATCTTCACCCTTGATCTGGTCTTAGACCTTCGCAAATTCTTTCGTCAGAGGCAACGAAGTAGATGTAGAGCAGTTTATATTCTTTCAGCAAGAGACCCACAGAAAGTTTTTTCCTTCTATTATTAAAGAAAACAGAGCACTTAGTGAACCACCCTTACGAGAAAATCAACCTCCTTTAAAATGATAAGGACTACATAATTGGGGAAATTGTGCTTTTCTATGGTTTACGTAGAACCCTTGCAAAGCTTCATCTATTTTTCTTCAGTCTAGTTAAGTGAACAATAGGATTTAGTCCACATGCACTCATGTGCATGCAATACACGCCTTAAATGCCCTTTGGCATTGAAAACAAGATTTTCCAATCTCATGCAATTTATTAGTCAAGGCCTTATTTCCAGAGAATGGAGTATTTTTGAACCGAGGCATATAACTTGTGGAAGAAAAAAACACCGGGGGAGATAAAGGGTGTATCACATCCTCTTCCATTTTTTCCATAACATCTAATGTCAGGGAAAGGACAATTTGTTAAATAAAGGATAACGCTTGTGGAAGAAAAAAACCCAGACGATATGGAGGGTATAATATCAGTTGGTTACGTCAGAGCAATAATCTTGTCGCATCGGTTACTGAACGCCTCAGCTAATACAAATGAGTGTCGTTTCTCACCAATAGGATCTGTAAGTGGCCATAAATCATTTCTGTTTCCTAAATGTTTGAGAAA
>JAAAKL020006402.1:0-18056 GCA_010016065.2 Carybdea cf. marsupialis auct. non (Linnaeus, 1758)
AGTCTCTGGTTGAAGTTATTCTTAGACTTGTAAGCGATAAGAAAATCTAAACTAAAAGTTAAGACATTTGAAATAGCTCAAAGACAATGAAAGATAAAGGAGGGAACTCCTCACCTATTCACACACAGTTGTTAATTGGAATATAGCTAGGAATTCCTGAAGACTTCGATATCTTATAGATCACAATGTAATCACAATGTAATCACACTGTAATCACACTGTAATCACAATGGAATCACAAATGGAATCACAATGGAATCACAATTTATCTCCCCGCAACGTACAGCTTTGAACCCAAACTACCAGGTATAGCAGTGAGACCACTCCCACTTTAATTTCTGGCAACGGGGATAGAAAAATAACGGTAATAGTTTGTACAGCATCGGGGCACGTAGAAAAACCCGGCATTTCTGGACGGCACCACTGATTTTTTGTAAATAGTAGAGTACGTTTTGCTGTGCCCCCCCCAAAGTCCCACTTTCCTTCCCAAGTAGCATTTCTGAACGTCTATTTCAAAATTGTAGAAATCGGAATCCTTGAGGATAGAGACGTAGCCATTTTTTTTACTTTGGTAAAAAGGGATGTACAATGCCAAGATTGAACTCTTTCAACGGTGATCCCAGACCATGTTATCACTACAGAACGGATTCAAATAGTTACGTTCCCAAATGGATGCGATGCCACATTTTTGCATACAGTTTACACGATAGCATTTCGGCATCGGCTCTTTTCCTCCTGTGCCTGCACAGAAAAGAATCCCCATAACACCTGCACGCGCAAGGGCATCTACAAAATTTAGTGCCAAACAGAAGTACACGACTGTGAGCATCAAAGAAACCATGCACCACATAGGCGATCTCTCATCGTAGCACCGGGAGAGGCAGAAAAAATGTCCCCAAAGAACGCGTAAGCTCCCAAGGGGGCAGAAATAATTGAGATTTGCTTAATCAACTAATCAATATATTTGGTATGAAATTTTGCGAGTTATATTTAATAAGGAGCTGTTTACTAAAGAAAACAGGTATATGAAGGCCCAAAGGGATCGAATCTAAGACCCCTATCGTCACCTTCTTAGCACAGACACCCTAGTTTCCCATATCTCGAGTAGGCCGAGCCCTGCTTTATCAGTCTATCTGCATAATTATATTCAAGTACATTATTTCATAATATTGGGGATACGGCAGTAGTAACCATACGTAAATACGTAATTTGGAGTGAATTGCTTCACTGTATTTGCCCATTGTGTCACTCTGCTTGATGTTGTGAGATTCTATTCGATTGAGAAACTTCTCTATTCTTCTCAGAGCATTATACGTCACGATGTAAATAGTGCGCTCATTCGTGACAGTCAACCGCGTAACATCATACACTTTCTATGTAGTTTAGAACACACTTTGTAAGAAAAATGAGGCTCGGATTGTCAAAACTTGAAGAACAATTCAAGGACAAAAGCAGGCTGGATGCAAGCACCCAATGTCATTGCTCCCTTGCTACTAGTTGAAAGTTGTCGCAAGAACAAAGTAAGAATATGTCAGCCTGAAATTCAATGACAAAACAAGAACAGTGAGCCGCAGCTAAAATTATCTGGATCATCCTTTTCTTAAAAAGTCCAGCTTGTCTTCATTCATATTTTTAAGCTTCTTGTTGATTAAGAAGTCACTCAGTTCCCTTCCTAGCTTGTACACTACATTAAAAGGTAGCAAATTTACGGTCACGATTTTTGCTGTCTATTGTGAAGTTAGAAATCTTTACAGGACCTATCAATTTTTCAAAGGTTCGCTATCCATTCAGAGTCTAAAAATACTTTTAGAGTTTACAGTAATAAAAATAAAGGATAAAAATTTCTATGCTCTCTTGCATTGACAAATTCAAGTGGGAAAATATGGTAAATGAAAGAGAGATGAATGTGACTTTCACGACCTGACAAAGAGTCTGATATCATATATCTTTGAAGCTATCCTTCCAAGCTGTCACTTTGGTAAAAAGTATCACACTCAAGACTTTCTTGACCCTCTGTACCTGAGCACGTGTTCAAGAAAATACAAAATTTATAGAAACAGGCGAAGGCTCTAATACAGAACTCTTTACTCTTAAAAATGGGGGTCTATTATGAATACAAACGTAAGCTCTTGTGCGAGGGTTGGACAACGAGGATCATTCCTCATTCGAAGAACATCAGACAGATCACAATAGGTTCCTAGAACGCTGATAAAAATATAGAAAAGATTTCCTGAAGTTTACTTCAGTAACACCATATTTTAACAGTATCTTATCAGGAATGTTTTTGAACGCCATCCGTAATGAAAATAAAAAGTACACATTTTGCCAAGAAAGGAACACAAGTTATTCCCTCCGCTCACCATTTTTATATTCATTCCCTTGATTTGAACATTTGTGTGGTCCCCTCCACAGCTCTGCCCTATTTTCATTGTTGGGAAAAGCTGATATTTTCTGAAGTACGTGCGTAGAGGATATGTATATATTTATTTTTATATGTTTCTATTCTGCACTAATGAGCCCACAAAGGGCGAAACAGTTCTGTCTGCAGAATGAGGTATTGGTATACTAGCACGTATATTATAGCCTTAATTAAGCTGGTGCCAACGTCACGATATTGAAAGATAGTAAAAATACGATGTCGAGAGGTACAGAAACAAGTATGCATGGATTTCGAGACATGTTTCTTGAAAACACTTTGCGATGCACTTGCGGAACCACCAGAAACATATTGAGGGCACGACACCAAAACGGTTTAGTTCATTTTTTGCACTGAAGATCTGAACATCAAAAACTGAGAAGACACAGACAGTAAAAAAATTTGATTGGGTTTGGTTCCTTGATTTCACGATGGTTGCGCCCAATTGATAGTAAACTATTACTTGATAAAAACATCTTTTACACGAAAACGTCTCTCCTATCCAAAGAGCACAGTGAAAGGGAACTCCCATAAATTTTCAATCAGGGGAAACTCCCCCAAAACAATACAAAGACTCGTTATCGTTCTTTCTGAAATCTCAATACGGGCGAGGCTTTTCAATTTCTTTCATCTTCAACGCCGTAATATGAGGCAGGAGATTTCAGAGCTTAATGGTTTTCTCCACTTTTCTTACCGAGTTTGTATAGCCAGGATTTGAAATGATAGCTTGCAGGTCTTATGATTGTCGACAGTAAAGTAGTACGAGTACCAATCGACGGAAAAAAGAAGCCAAGTTTCTTGATAGCCGCTGTTTCATGACTTCGATGTCTGTTGTTTACCATGCCGTGTGATCGAGTTGGATGCTGGTTTCTCTGCTTACGGTCGATGCAAAGAGGTAATGGTAAATCTTATCAAACTGGTCTAGAAGACATGACTGGAGCCTTTCTTTCTTTACAGCTTATGTTAGAGCTGGAGTACGTTGCGTTGGACTCGGAAAGTCATCCACTGCAAGTCAACTTGACTTCAAACATCCGTTGTTCACCTTGCTTCCTACGCTGCAAGTGTAATTTAGAATTTTATGGTGTTTATAGATGCTCTGGTAAGGTCCAGGAAGCCCCTGGTTAATGAGTACCTTCACGATTTGATACTAAAATCGGTGTCTGCAACGTTGTTATTCACCAAGTGAATCGATTGTCTTCGTTACATTCTTGCCGAGGCAAATTTTAATCTCCCGATGGCTGTCCGAAATCTTATGTTATTACGTCAATCCATATTTGTCTATTGTTTGAAAACTTACCGAACATTCTCGGCTATTATCTCAGGTAACTATTGGTTATCTTATTTGCATGACAATGTAAAGGCATTTCGAAATTTCTCAAGGCCACAAAGGGAATTGTCGTCAGTTGTGTTAGTATCCATAGTTACCGATAAAAACACGCCGACTGTTCGTTCGATTTGCGTCACAGTTAATGTATGCATATGTCATGTTTCTAAAAATATAGTGGCTCTCATTGGTCTCATTGACGGTCTCGATTTTTATAAAAACTGTTCGGTACTCTTCCGAAGGCAGACCGAGAACAACCGAAGTAGGAGTCAGTCGATCAGATCTAACCGTGATAGAGACGAGGAACAGTTTGAGCATTTTAAAAACTTTCTGCACAAATGCACGGAAATTTTGACTTGTCATCATTTATCCTTGGAACCACTGGAGCAACGGACAATTTATTCTTTGACAACCTGGACATCAAAAGGGAACAAGAGTTTCATCCCGAAGATTACAAGGTGAGCTGCGCATTATTTATTACGAGCTGCGTACGGATGTTGAGATCTTACTGTTAGCAATGAGTTGTTTCTTCTCAGTGTTTGCATCATTTACAAGATTTTTAAGTGGCATCGATCCAATGTTGCTGAGATGAAAACAATTTATTCTTTTAGTTTTTTTGGTTGTCAGTTAGGCTGTATTTCATACATTTGAATCCCAGCAGCTAAGATTACGTGCTCCAGCTAGACACGTTATCTGTTCGGGTTTAGAGTTCGTAAAGTTTTTATAGTTTATCTTGTTCACTCGATCAATGATTTGTGTTCAGTTATACAGGAGCATATGTAATATTATGTTATATTGATACAGTAACCAAATTTTACTGTTGAATATGCCGCGTGTTTATTAGAGTGTATTGGCTGGTAGTGGGTGTGTTGCAGATACGTAATCGAGTGCATATTTATGTTATTGAATTGTCCCATTTTACAAATGTTTTAAGGACACATCAGGTCCCTGGCTGTTTGAAGTAACGACTTGCATGAAATCGAACCGAGTGGTACTGCCAATATTTTATCCTTGCCATTATTTTTGTAACGATGATATGATAGTTGCACCGGAGACAGACAGGGAACACAGTACGTGTGCCCTGTAATATTTGGCGTAAATGTAAAACCTTGTTAATAGTAAAGCGATCACTAACGTAAAACGAAGAATATCGCTTTATACGTTTTGCCTGTAGGATTTTGATGGTCATTGTTATTTTGGCATTGATGGAGGTGGCAGTTCAGTGAGAACCTAGTATAATATAAGACTTGCATGCACTCTGAGGGAAAATATGACTTCTGTGATGAGAAGAAACGAATCGAGAATATGCGACTGAAACTTTATCATGTATGTGTACTGTTGTGCACCTTGAAATGATGCATGTAACATTCTTGTGTGGATGCAGGCACAACAACATGTGCGTGGTGCACGCACGGTCTTGCATAAGTCTTTGTTGACACTGACGTCAAGGGGTCGTTTGAATTTCTTTCAATTGCCCTGACGATTATTGAAATCGTTATTGTTCGGTGAAGCGATACCTATTCTGATTGTTTTGTTCATTCGAGATTATTCGATGGAATGTTCGTTTTCGACTTTGTCCCAAGTAAAGATTTCGTTTTTGTTGTGGTCAGATGACTTCCTTCAGGTCTTCGCTGACAGGAACCGGAACTGCTTAGAATGATCAGTGTGACTTCCTGTAACTTAAAGCACGTGGTTGATTTGCCTTCGTAAGCTTGTAAAAAAATCCGGTTCGTAGTTTATCATATGACGATGCTGCATTGGAAATAGCTGTACGAAGCAAACTGTACGATCTTTTATTTAATAAGTGTTCTTATGTCATTCCAGCCCTACGAGGTGACTTCGTCACAAATGCCGGTACCAGAATACAACCAGGCCATATATGGCTATCAGAACTACAACGCTGGAGGGTCGAATGTATCTTCACCCGTGTCTCTTGCATCCCCGATACTGGAAGTATCTCCAGCTGACAGTCCAGTTCACATGGTACCCACAGATGATTATGTAAGACGGGGCCTTCGCTATGCGCTTCATTCGAAGAGAGCAGCACAAGGTTACTCGGGTTTCGAAAAACTTTCAGACAAAAGGCGCAAGAGGGACGACGAATTATCAGCAGAAGAACTAGAGAAGAGACGCTTACGACGGGAACGGAACAAGGAAGCTGCTTTGCGATGCCGGACACGCAGACGAGAGAGGATCGAAGCACTCGAAAAAGTAAGTACACGTTATATTTTAATTGCAGTCCACCACTATTTTATATATTGAGTTCGACTGGCGAACCAATTTCTTTCGAGTTCTCACAGAAACGAAAATAGTCCGATATGGAGTTTCGAGTGTACTAAAATGAAAGATTGTTGTCAAGAGCAGTCAGTTTACTTGCAATTCAGCGATACCACGGTTGTGGTGATATCATCGCTTTACATGATGTTTTTGTTTATACAGAGTATGCTGATGTTTGGTATTTTGGGGGTTTTTTCATCATGAGATTGAAATTCGGGCTGACGAGTCGTTCTTTGGTTACGCCCACAGTGTAGACTCTTACTATGTCTTAAACAGGAATATCATTTACTTGTTAATGTTTTGTAGAAAACTTTTACATGCACACATATTTATAACTATCCATCTTTTGCTTAACAGGAGACAGCAGAACTCGAAGAGATGAACGAGGATGCAGAAAAAGAAATATCGAGCTTACGTACTCAACTAGAACAGTTGCAACAGATGCTTGCAGAACACGAATGTACGCAAGGAATTATCGATTTCCCCCTGAAGGATGAACCGGATTACTGAGTGTCCTTAGAGTACCAGAACACTTTTGGACTTTTCTAAATCGAATATCAAAATTGTGCCAATAACACTCGTGATTTTTGGTACAGGATTGGAATTCTGAAATGGATGTCGAGTAGCCGAAACGCGCATATCAGGGCCGAAGCGATAGATTTGCTATCGAAATCAGAGGGCTGCGCTCTCTTTCGACGCTAGTTTGCTGTCAGATGTGTAGTGGTTGCCACAAAGCATTTTGCCCAGGAATGTCGATCCAAGAGCCATGTGCTCAGGACCAGCCCAGGATTTCGAGTTATTTCCTTGTTGAGATAAAGTGCCAAGGTAATCTGATTCGAGGAAATGGGGACCGCAAATTTCTGAAAACGATGAATTGCACATGAAATATGTAAAACTCGCAGAGTATGTGAAGAAACAAGTCGGATAATTTTATTGTATAGCATCGATTAGTTTTAAAGGAATTATGTTCAGTTTTTGTACAGGGTATCCGATGTCATTAGTATTAGATACATAGGTCTATTTATTAAAATTGAAAACTGTATTTAGGTCGTCTCTGTGAGAGTGAGAAATGTGGCGAAGCACGTTTCTCTATGGTTTTAAACTGTTTCATTCATTCTTGATGGAATCATAGGCCGGTTATCCTCTAAGCTTCAAAAGCGAAATTAAGTAGAATCGTTTAGTCGTTGACGATTGGTTGTCATTACTTGAGGGATGATGTTGTGTTGTGAATGAAGTCGTCAGGTTTAAGCGTGATCTGAATGATCATGGTCGGCCCTATTCGTTTTGTCGGTTATTGTTGGGCAGCCGATCAACTGTATTATATAAACAGTTTTATTGGTCACAGAGTGTCGCAAAATGTGCGTGATCAGCAAAAATGTCGAGCGTTTTAATCCTGGTTACAACATGACCAATTTAAAGAATTTCTCCTAAAGATTTAGTGTCCAGAATAGAATCTTATGGTAATTTATGTATGTTTATGCTCGGGGTCTGATTTTTATGTTCTTGCCTTCACTTCTGGCCAGGCCAAATAGGCAACGAAGTTTATATGCGCAGAAGGCGCTTTTTCACTTTCACGGCGAGTTCTTGAGCTTGAATGCTACGTTATTGAGCACACTCCTCTTACTTTTCCCTTCGGTGCACTTCTGTCACGAGGTTCTGTTGCCTTGATTTGTCGATTTTAGATTGTGTCGTTTAGCAACGAAATGACTTAACGTCTCAAGCGAATTTTTTTCATGACCCTACTGTGTTGAGATTGAGTGACATTTAAGTAGATTATTGGTGAATCATACACGAAGGTTTATTAGAATAAGCCTTGCCCAACTGAGCGGTGTTAATAACTACGAGCCTTATTGAATCGATAAGACTGTTGTGATAATAGCGTATCCCGTATTCGAATTTCAATCGTTCTATGAGCTGTTGGTTTAGTAACGTTCCTTTTCCTTTGACGTCACGGACCGGAAACAAAAAGAGTGGTTCAAGCTTTTAAATGTCCCTTGTCGTTTAACAACAATGCAGGTTGTGACAAGGATAGTTTATCGATATCACGTCCTTGACTTGACAGGGTTCTGTATTTTTAAGTTTAAAGGAGGGGTTATTATGGACGGTAGGATCTTGGCCCCCGTTTTGCATGACTTGTGTTGACGTGCAAGTTTCAAGCTTACTCTAACTAGACAAGTGTTTTGCTTGAAGCAGGAGTGTATATTCACCAAGAAAAACTGAAAAAGTTATAGTTCCTTGTACTATGCAAAAGACTCTCGCCAAGTCGTTTGTCGTATTACCAGCATAGCTGGCGTCACGTTACAATCGTAGCAATTATGTCGTGGTTGATCTCTGTCACCTCTAAAGTAAACGTCTCTGCCGAGTAAACACGATTTGTAAAGTGAATTACCTTGAAAGGGAGACGTTGAGAATGCTCGATCCTTTTTGTCGTTTTTATTTAAGTACCTTTGGGGCTGGACCCTTGTTGCTTTTATTAACTTAGTAGATTAACGCTTGCTGTACGTATGAACTTTAGTTTCAGGCTGGCCCTGCACATAGTCACGGTAGTGCACATTTTATTTTCAGTAAAACGGACAACAAACCAAACTTTGGTTTAGGATTAAAGACATTGTAAATGTATAGGATATATTGTATATGGTGAAATGGTAAAGAATTGGTAGTAGCAGAAAAGCAAAATACACATTCATATAAATAGTATAAAATGCCTTTTTAGTTTGTTCAATTTTTGAAAGTTCTTTTGAAAATGCTTTCCTTTGCCACAGAATAGTACGAAGTTCTGCACACACCAGTTGTCTGAGGTAGTCGCGCAGTTGTTACATGAAGTTAAATTTTCATTGTAAACAAACTTTTAGTACTATCGCCCTTCAACAACAATCAAGTAAAGGAATTTTGCAATAAACAACAGAGATGAGAAGGCGGATCAAGTATTGGGTATGGAAACGGTGATTATTAGAACTTGATTGAAAAAGGGCTTCAAACACATTTCACAAGAAACGGAACAGCGAAATCTATGAAAGTAGTAGGAGTAAAAATAATTGTAGGGATTGTGCCTCCCCCCGGTGTGTACATTACATCGATGTGTTATCATCATTGAGAATTACAATTGAATTTGACTCTGACCTCATTTGCTTACTTAAAAGATTGATCATTGAATCATTACAGCTGAGAACAATCGAGGCTGGAGATTAGATTAGGTAAAATTTACAGGTGGGGGCGAGGGGTAAATTACCTTTAAGAATACTTTTAAATATTCTATCACTTGTCGACTCAGTAGATGCCATAGATGGCTGGTAATTATCACGTCCGATATATATTTCTCCCGTCTTAAGGGTCAGATAGGACCAGTATCTCCCGAAAAGTAGCTCAGAAAACGACTTCGACTCACGACATGATAAACATCTTTCTATCTTTCTATCTTATACTCTCGTGGGTCAATTCGTTGTTTTAACTGAATCTTATAAGATAGTTACTGGGGACGGCCCCCTATTTCATGCAGATCAATTGTTCAAACATAAAATTTTGCTTCTATACCGGTAAAATGTGGATGGAATGAATGCTTCTTTCGTCAGAAAGATTTCCATAATAAGAGAAAGATGGTTTCAATCTTGTTAACTTTGGCCATCCATTCTCATGATAAAGACAAATTTAAAGGAACCCTCTTGATTTGTTATTTGTCAATTTATTACTCACTACCGGTGTCAAAAAGCTCAATGAACTTGCGAGCAGGAAAACGGAAACACTACCTTTGTCTCTATTATATTATTCTGTTGATTTTTGAAATCGTCGAAGGGCCACAGCGATGACGAATCGCACAACCACTCCCAAACTTAATTGACCGCTTTTCATGATGAATTGAGACCTCGAATATCAGCGGACGTGGTCTTGAGTCAAAATCCAGTATATTTATTTTATGACGACACGTATTCTCAGCGGCCACGATGACAACTGTGGCTTTTAAAGCTCTTAAGGATTTGTTCACAATTCATTCGTTTAAACAAGGGGGTTAAAGCGTTCTGCTAACGTCCACGCACGTATCTTAAGCACTTAGCTGGTATTGATAAGGACGGTTTCGTAAATTATTTTTGGATAGTTACCGATAACGGCATTCTAAGTTTTATTTTTAGACAAAAGTGAGTCCAATAATAACAGAACACAGCACCTATCGCAGCTGACGGATATATATTCGGTCCTTTTTTAGAATCCCTGCTAATTTTATTCACAGCGGCTTACTCATGTGACATTGTAAGATACAGAATGACAATGGAATAAGATAAGGTCAGTGAACACATCATGTTGGCCTTCGAATAGGTTTGACTGTTCTACTAAGAGAAGCAAATCGTATTGTTGGCTGCCTCCAGGAGTCATTATTCAAATGAAAATGTGCTCATACTTTCCCACAAACGTAATCGAGGCGAGGCGTCGAGGGGAGAGTAGATCGATAACAACGGGTGTATTCTATAACATTGCTACATGTTGATTTAAATATAGGAGGAAAACGCACTCTTCCTAATCGGGAAATTGCCAACCACAATTTACCCACGAAAAAGAGAATAAAGTAAATTTGAGGTTTCAGAACAAGTCTGAAAATCAACACGATAATTTTAAGAATAGGCTGTTTATGTTGTTTGGTTGTTGGTCGAGTTACGAGGAGGCTCAACTTTATGTTTTCTTCTTCAAACAAGTCTCTATATTCTAACGTTTCTGAACGTGGGGAAACATAACTTTGGGAGTATTGAGATATAGATAGGGTGTGTAAAGTAAGTTTAAATTCAGTGGCAGTTGTAGTTAAATTCTTAGAAAAAGGATGTATTTTTTGCCCATATTAAGCACCTGGAGGTAAGTGGAAATTGGAAAGTAGACCCACTGGAGGAAATACGTTGTCCCCAGACCAGATCGTGCCTAACCCACCTTGCGATGTATGAAATCATAAGGCTCCGTCTTCGGCTGTGATTGCTGAGTTTCCTCGCTCTCATGGCTTCCAAAATCTTTAATTTTTGAAAAACTTTTTGGAAATTTGTTCTCTACTTTCTTTTTTAATCATAAATTTTATGGTCTTTTGAGTTTCAATGTGGCAGTGATTGATTGCCCTAGAACGTCACTCCTCTAGTAATTTGTTACATTGGGTTAGTTCGGCTAATCACAAATGTTAGTTGCTTGCGTTAATTAGCCAAGTTAATTAAATATGTAATTCGTTAGTCATTTGGTAATTACCTAGTGAGTTCTTACCTCATCGTATCTAGCATTTGTTGGGGGACACTGTGAAGTTCCTCCAGCGATCATAGTAAGTGAAAGATCGGAGGCAGGATCTCCAATATTGTCTTTGCTAATGGTTTTGATATTTGGTCCGGACGGCAAAGTCTTCGGGAATGTGGCGAGAAAGTGTGACGTCACGATTTTGAAGATTTTTGAGTTACGGGAAAAAAAATTTCTATGTTGCTCTAGTAGTGAGAACGATGATGGCCAAAATTGATAGGGATGACCTTTCCCAACAACGAGATATCAGCTTTAAAAGTTTTAAATCTCTCTAACAAAACCTTGTTATTTAGCTCTGGTTCGTAACTTGAGGAACCAAGGAATATCAAAAGAGTTTTGAGTGGAGATTTTTGAGATTCAAATCGCTTCTAGTTTAAATACTACATACACTACAGGTCTGGTATTTTGGGAACCAGCCTATTCCAAGGTTGTCTTTAGATATCTGGAGTCAAATTGTACTATTTCCTGAACTGATTTATGACGTCATCACTTTCTCTCCGCATCATCAAAGGAACGTAAATGGACTCCGGATCCTGCAGCAGTGTCAGCGTAACTGGTAGAATGTCCTGCAAGATCTAATCAACTTTGACGTGCATCTCTGAAAGGTTTTCATATTATTTATCATTTGACGAGTGTTATTATTCCCAAAGATGTTCAGAGCGGATTGGAAAAGAAGAATATATTGACCATCAAGCATCTTTGGCAGTGTATATATTGGCGATTAATAATCGTGGCCGTATAGTAGAAAATAATCTGCAGTTGCTTTGAATTCCCTTTTCGTAGTAGCGATAAACAGACTTTGATAAGAATATGTAGACGAGCTTGGCGAGTCGAATTTGTACATCAAACGTGACGTAGGCTTCGTTTGTACGTGAAGAAGAGAGACAAGTTCTGCTTTAAATACTTAGATGTCATTCGCAAGCTCAGTCCATCATACATTCCAGCATGATATCATGTATTATAGCATCAACTGAATTTTAATTCATCTACAGTTGTTATTGCTATCCTCAAAGAACTAGTGAAGCGTTAAAGAAAAAACGAGGGAGAGGATCACATTGATAAATGCCTTTTTGTTTACCTCAAGACAATCTGTTTAGCGTTTCAAATTTAATAAAGTAGATTTTATACCACTTAACATTTGATTTGGCGGCTTCAAAAATGATGTCTGGAACGTCAGTATCGTTTCGAATCTGGAACTACAGGCACAAACTATGACCTTGCTTCTAGCGCCTTCAGTTTCATTCTTTCTTTATTTCCTTCTTATACCTACAGTCCTTTAAGTTGAATCATTTATCATTTGAAAACTTCTCACGTTTACAACCTCTCACTAAATCCACCTGGAAATGAGGCACCTGAGACTGTTTATATTAACGTCTACATTGAACTCATGTGCTTCACCATCACACTTGAAGCGTCACTTGTAGAATAGACATGGAAACTAGTTGAACGATGTGGAAGGTAATGGAAATGAAAGGGCAAGTTTGGGAACCACTAATCTAACTTAATAACTTTCTATAAATTCGTTATCAAATCCGTTAAGAAATAATAAATTCCCCATATTTTTCGTAAAAAATAAGGCTACGTGATCACGGGGAGCTTAGATCAAGTTAAAGCGATTCAACGTATCGGATTCTTCTATGTGTACTGGCTTCCATACCACTTACGTAACTGACGCTTACAAAAATAATAAGACTCTTTGCTGAATTCAATCAAAGAACCCCAAATACTGCCTATCTTGTATATATTTTCTTATGATTCGGAGTCCAGAGAATATGGTAGTTGCGCTGCTGTGAGCTGGAGAAAGGCTACATACAATAGAATCTAGGGAGGTAAACAACAGACAAGATCATGAAAGAAATAATAACTTAATAGTCGAGGCAATTATTTGGGAGTAAACTGTGAAGTCTTAGATTATTCTGTTAAAGTAAATATCATATCCAGACCCAATCATTTACAAAGATGAGGTAATCAAATTGACACCAAATCAGTGCCGTAACCACTAGAGGCTGGTGGTTATTTGGTATTTTTTCGGTGGTTGTGGCACTGCAAATTTCAGACGAATGAAAACTTAACTATATTGATAGCCTAAATCTAAATGGGATTAGAGGAAGAGTAACTGGTAAAAATCGTTTCTTGGTCTGTCCTTATCCTCATATGAGATATATAGATTTGGAAAACTTGGGAGTTCATTTATTCGTAGCACCTACAGCTATTTCCTCAAAGTCGATTTTTAACGTTTTCACTGTTGAAATCTCAATTGGAAGAAGTTTAGCTAGTTTCCTGGCCTGGTCATATTGAAATATTGTCATGGTCATCTTCTACAACGTAGAGAACAATAGAACAATTTTACTTATTCATGTAGCATACGGGAAAACAAGCTCCACAGTATCCGTCCTATTCACGAGTTTCAATGCACGAGTTTCAATGCAATCTTTCCCACTGATTCATGGTATCCTTACAATATCCTTACAAGGAAAGCGTGAAACTAGACGTTTTCATCTCCTCGTTCAGCACCCACTTGACCCGGATGATGATGCTTTGAGAGTCAGAGGACGTCAGTGTGTGTGGTAAATGGGTACGCTCCGTTGACTACTTAAACATTGTTGGTCCTTTGTAATCGACCATCTTCTATTGTTAAGAGATGGTGAACCCCTTTCTTACGAAGAACATTAACAGGGCCATTTGACGAATTTCTTTCCCAGATCATTTGCCAGTTACCGATACGGCCATTATTCTACTTCGGGTTTTTTTAGAAAAATTGAATAGTTGCGTACGTAAATTCACATTAGTGTCTCGTGCAATTATCTTGGTCTATCGCACCTTCTAAGGTCATCCTTGCTCTAGTCATATTATTTGATTAGTCATATATCAAACTGCAATTGTCACTGTAGGGCTATGAATGCAAGCCAAACTATTGTGGAATAGCAGCAGAATATAGGAGAAAGAATCGGACACATTTGGAGATGGCTAAAAATGCACGTTTGCTCTGCTACCTGAATTGATAAATGAAGACAAGAAAGCGCCATCACACATGGCATCCATATTGCAAGCTTTTGTCGGGAGGTTAATGAGTTATATTCGAGAAGAGAGTATCTGAAATTACCAGTTTTTAAAAGATAATACGGAAATAGAAAATATGTCACGACCGGGACTCAAACACTTAAACCATCAAGCACGGTGCCACTAGGGGGCTTAAACCTCCCACTTTTTTGCTAAATAAGTTTTTTTTACTACTGGACAAATTTTTAGACAATAGTAGCTCCTCCTATAAATTTGAAACCTTCCAGCGTACAAGGATTTACATGTTTTTCATATTCTTTTAGAAACAGATTCACCGATACGATGGCTCAGTGCTTCCGTCTGCAGCTTTGAGTGCAGAAGGTTCTAGGTTAAAATCTCACTCAGGGCGACTTGAACAAGTTTGCCTGTCTCATGGATTTGTAAACTGAGCCATCAAGCAGGCCGTCAAGCCAGCGGGTCATCCTCCGGGGTCAACAGATGGGAACCAGTTCATACTGGAGTTAAATTGTGGAAACACAGGGAAGAGGAGTGGCGCCCCTCCCTGACTACGGGCAAACGCCATACAGAAAGGTAGCCTTCGAGTCGTCCTTGACTGCGGTTGAACAATTTGACTTTTTTTCGCGACCCACGCATCGTCCACGCTTTACATTTCATAGTTCATGTTTATGCACCATAGTTTGCAATGATAGCGAATAACGAAATGTCATTCACGCTTCAATTCTAAATTAATAAATAAAGCACTAAAGCACCTGGATCTACTTAGCTGCTCAACACGTCAATCAATAAACCTACACTTGGAGAAACATGATATTGTCTTCTATGATAAATGATAAGACTGTTCGTACTGTAATTGTGAAAAGTGATTGTGTGTTTTGTAGCATCAGTTCGGAAGGTTTCAGGTACCTACAGTACGAACATTCTTAAGAAAACACTTTTGTAACCATTCAGGTACCACACCTTTGACTTCCAAGCAACTCATTGTGGCTTCTTGCGGAAACAATAAAACGATGACTGTTACACCCATTTCTTATCTAAAATGTTGTAAATGAACGTGAAGATTTATACAATTTTTGTGAGGCTTTTAATAGTGTATGGTGCTTAGGTATGGGTTGTGAAGATAAATGAATAGATAATTCTGAAAAGAGCAGAGAGCAGAGAGCGTGGAGCTGATGGGAATGTGAAGGAAAATCAGCGTAAAAGTGAAAGCAGAACAAATTTTATAGTGTTGGTTGTGTGGAAGGCAGGAAGTGAAACAAAAGCAGCTTGAGTTGGTGTGATCATTCCTGAGGAGGGTTGATGATGATGGTAGGCCTATAATGAAAGTTATCAACATACCAACATAAATATATAAGAGAAAGGAAGGACATGAAAACCACTAATGAGATGGAGAGAGAAAGTGAAGGATAGAGAATTTGAAGTCTGGGTTAAAAGAAGAAGATTCCATGTCCAAGGGAAGTGGGGAATGGCCACTGTCAGACGAAAAGGTGGAAAATACTGACTAGAATTAATTGGTGATGGTGATGACAGAGACTTTATAATTTTATTTTTATGTTTCATAATCTCTGGTGAAGATGATGATGTTGGTGGTGATGATGATGATGATGTTGGTGGTGATGATGATGACGGTGGTGGTGGTGATGATGATGACGGTGGTGGTGGTGATAGTGAATATACCTTGCTTAAAGGTAGGAAAATGGCACTTTCACTGTTTTTAAAAGTAAGAATTACATAAATCGGCCCAAGCATTCTGATTCTTAATTATTCTGCAAAAATGAGCCTTCTTACATGATACGTAAATTTCTCTTGAAAAGGAATAGTGTTTCATGAGCAAAGCAGAAGAATGATTGTTGAAAAGTTTAAAATCTTTTACTTTTTCAGTGTTTAATTTCACGATTCTTTTATTTAGTTTTTCTTTTGTCACATTTTGGTGTTTTCTTTAATCAAAAAAAATCAAATTCATTCGAATGGCATCATTTTTGAAAAATTTTGATCACATGTTATTAGGCTGAGGCTAATTCTTGTATCCTTAAATTTTGACGAATTTGAGCCTCGTGAATCTTATAATAAGATTTCTTATAAAAAAGCAATGTATTATGGGTGCTTGTATTAGACGATGTAAAAATAGTGTATGCTCAGTATCTCATTTGGTATAAGATGGAGCGAGAAGAAAATAAAAGAGTTCTTAGTGATTCGTTTAATAGAGAAGCATACAAAGGATCACGGGAAATAGAGAGAACAGCCATAGTCTGAAGTCGGTAATTTGCCCTAGGATCGAAAGGGTCGACTATAAATAATCAATGGTGACGGCGATGATGATGATAATGATGATGATGATGATGACGATGTTTTAAAAAATGTTGACAACTGTAAAACGATTATAAGACTGAAACTGCTAGTAACTCTTTCAAGGTCAATACAAATTTTCCGTTTGTGATTCCTTGACTTTTATAGCTTTTTCCAGCTCATATTCCTTTCCTCATGGATTCCCTGAATATTCCAGATTTTTGCTAGTGAAAGCCAATTTCCTTACTTACCTGGAATTGTTAATACGTTCGACCCTAAGTGAAGTTCCCTGAGTTGTCAAGCGTTCACTCATGTCAATTTTCCTAATTTTTTTTTGTTTTTCAGTGACGGCAATAACATAAAATGTCCATTTTCTATGCTTCAAAAATCTGATTCGAAAACCTATCAGCACAGCGCATTCTTTACTTACCCCTTTACTAATTGCGTCTGAAAATTTGACCCCTTCTTTGTAGAAATAAAGTGTTCATAGACAGTTGCAGAGCAATTGTGGAACTGACTCATGGGTAGTAGTTACATCTTTAGAAAGTGTAGAGACATCGATTGCTACTAATATCCACAAAATTACTTGGTTCTTTAAATTCGTCCCAGTCACCTTATGATGATAATCTCTACAACGTTTCATGCACTAAAAATGAGCTCTACCAAGGTATAAGGGCATGTTAAATTACAAAAAACTTTTATGAACTCTCTCTAGGGAATTTTGTAAATCAGGTCTAAAATTCTAAAATATCGCAAGTAATTTGGAGGGTTTATATACCCCCTCCCCCAACGTACCTATGTACCAAATCGGTGGAGAAACTGCATCATTACAAGATTTCCAGTTTTATTCAATCATAGTTGATCGTCTGGTGGATGCCATGGAATTGAGACTTGCATCTCATGCATGAATAACCCAAAGTTCATACTTCTGTCTCACGAATTCAAGTAAAAAAATTCTCGAATTGTTATTTTCGGCATCAGCGTCAACATTGTAAATCAACTTGTTGATTTTAAACATCTGCTCGCATGTCTGATATCAATAAAGAGCTGATTAAACCTCCCACCTATCTCTCAACCTAAATCCATAAATACAACTCGTTTTTTAAAGAATGCGTTGGCCTGTATGTCGCCTCGTATGCGCGTTTGTTTATTGCCGTGACGTAAGCATAATTTGTTGGTAGTGAGAACGTAAAATTCACTTCTAATCAAGAGGACTATTACACAGCAGTGACTCTGCTTTACTGATTTCGGCATCAGTATTAAACAAGATAGACCGAATAGAGTGCATTTTTTAGCATTAATGCTCTGTTTGTCATAACGTTGGCGTGATTCGAGATCGCCGCAAGCCATCACTGGTTTTTTTAATTCAGAAACAAACATCCTATAAGAAAAATTTACTTCCAGAAGTGTTTGAACCAAGAGAAAGAAAGGGATGCAGAACCACAGCAAGCGCCAAACATTCGAGGGAGGGGGGGGGGGGGG
>JAAAKL020006403.1:0-14336 GCA_010016065.2 Carybdea cf. marsupialis auct. non (Linnaeus, 1758)
CACTTGGCCGTTTTAGAATCCATTCACATCAAAGCAAGAAAACCGTTGCTTTGTAGACAAAAAGAATTTGTCTTCTCGTTAGGCCTTTTCGGTTAACCATTCAGCTTCACGGACACTGATTGGTCAAAACAACACCAATCTGGCGGATGTCTTCATGTAGTTGTGGGAATTGGAACTTTAGTATTTATTTTCTTATTTGTTTGCCTAACAGAGATGATGATAATGAACATCGAGTATTCAAAGATCATTAAATCTTGAAGGATAACTTTGATGACGCAGTTCGACAACTTGCCGCATTGCCGATAACGAATAGTTTTCGGAAATTGATTGTAGAAGTTCAAGCGATGGAGTCCAAGGCAGGCGACCAGTCGGTCTCCATCTGTTCTTTTACTGTCCAAACCTAAAATGCAGCACAGACATTCCTAGAAAGTTTTTAGGCAGATGCTTTTGCTACGGCTTGAAAACGTTCCTCCAAGCACTGTTGTGTGATATGCATGGCAAGGACACCATTCCAAGAAGTAACAAGTAGGCTACGTCATAACTCTGTAGAAAAGCCCGTACTCTCGAGTTCCGATGCCCGCATCTTTAAACTACCAATGCTAACCTGGTATAAAGGGTTTTTTATAAAATGTGAAATACGAGAAGATTTGGATACCTGGTTTCTCTGCGTCATTCAAATTTTCATTAGATTACTATTTTCAGAAAGTTGCTAATCAACTTCTGAGGTTCAAAACAGAGTACCTACCCAATGACATAAAGAACGTGTAACTAATGAATACACAAGTAACCAATTGCCTGGACGAGTTTCATAAAGGACGGGGTTGCTCTATAAAGCTTGAAGATAGCGTTTAGGAACTCCGACATCAATAGAGCTTCATATTATAGTTGCTGGCGTATTTTGGTGCTCTAGTCACAGTGTCAGTAATTTTGCCTTTTTACTACAGCCATAATGTTTATATGTTCGTGGAAGGGTATTTTAGCGTGGTACTTTGCCTTGATTTGCATAAAATAGTATAGGTTATATTTTGAACTTATCAATTCATTTGGGCGATGCTGTACTGCAATAATAGGGTACTTTTGCACATACCATAGAATCATTGTGTGCTTGAATGGATTGCAGAGGGCGATGATTCTTTCAAGATACCTAAATGAGAGATACTTAGTGCCAAGAATAACATTATTTTGATGGTCCGCCAGTTCACTTTTACCGCATCGTTTAGCACTCTTGTATGGACACCTTTTACATACAAACGTTCTTCTCAGAAGAGAACAAGAAATGAAATTAACTATCTGACAAGTTAGAGTGCTTTTAATATGAGACTAAATTTTACCACGTTATCACTAAAGAAGTTTACTCAGATCATAACCTTCTAGCACCAGAGGTATCCACCATTTTCAACTCGCTGGACTATTTTTAATGTGTTGATGGAGGGCTTTCGTTCGAATAGGAAACAATTTTCACGTGTCCAATCCTGTCCTTTTTGTTCCAGAAATAAAAAATCTCGAGAAGAAGAGGGATGAAATTATTATACCAAGAGAGGAATTGTCGACATCGTATTTCAAACTTCGGCAACAGCTAGATAAACTAGGAAAGGACCTTCTTCAATTTATACATCAACCGAAATATTGCTTACCATACATGCAACCAGGAAGACTTGTCTCGGTACGTAAATTAACTCATACTAATATTATCCAGATGCAGTCTGTCTCGTCCTCTGTTTGTGAGATTATCTGCCTGTCTATTTGTCTGTCGATCTGTCCAGGAAAAGTATCCAATGGTTTGAATATGGGAACTTCAAGTTTAGACTGAATGATGTTTAGACTCAAAAGTTCGTGACGAAATAAGGTAGAGCTGACTACCATCGGACTAAAGAAGGACTAAAAGGAGTGCCCAAGGAAGCTGTTTCGAAATGAAGAAGCAATATTGAGGTTGCGAACAATGAAAAGAAGTTTTTCTATCCAAAAAGTGGAGGGGTGAGTACAGCAAAAGCTTTCCCAACGGACCACATCTTCTAAGCAGTGCATTTTAAAGAAACTGGTCACTTCGTACCCGTTTACGATGGATTCTCCATATAGCCCTACGGGTGAGTCAAAGTTCTGCCCTGCACCAGATACTTTCCTGATCACACTGCGATTATCAATTTTTTCAATCTTAATTCAGCCGATGTCCATGCCGTACGTGATGTGCAGCTAGTGGCTATTTGAAGTACATGAACACAGGAAATTACCTTTATCATAAATAGGTCGCTGGTAGGTCTAACTATCTATCGATAATTGAGAAAGTATGCAAAGTTTTAGCAATCATTGAATGCAAATTACTATTTACAGGAGTATTTCTTATCGTAGAACATATTTGAACAACCCTCTTCCACTTTGTTCCTTTCTCCCCCTTATTTCCTTTCTTGTCTCCACCCTTCTTCCCTTCTTCTGTTTGACTTCTTCATCTTCTAATTGTCCGTTTCGATTTGTCTTCCTTTCTTTTTCCTCAGTCATCTTCAGCGTCTTTTTATTTTCGTTTTTCGTCGTTTTATCTTTTTGCTCTTCAGCTTTTGATTAATGCAAACTCCAATAGTATTGAGCCCTCTTTTTTGATCATTATCACGTCTCTTCCCTTCCTTCTATTTCTATAGACTATAACGGCAATACCGCAATGATCTATAGCAAAGTTTGTCGCCCGTTTTGCTCTATAGACGTCACGCTTAGGGCAGCCGTGGGCCTTTATTCATGAAGTTCACTATTTCTCCCTTTGTTTGGTATTCACACTGTATTTACAACTCCAGGGCATCTTTTTCATCATTTAGGAGAAGAATGGGTCTGAAGCACCCCCCCCCAAGTGTAAGGAGAGAGTTAGAGCCCAGCACTCCACCCCTTCGATTATGCTTATTTTACCTTCTCTCCCGTGTTTTTTCCCCCAATTAAAGGTAAAGGATGGTGACAATGACTTTGGATGGGGCTGTGTGATAAATTTTCACAAGAAGACAAGCTCAAAGGTATGAAGCAAAAGTCCTCAAGATAAGATAGAGGAGTTGTAATTACACTAAAGATACTAGAGAATAGAAGATAAACAATGAAAATGATTCGAACTGGTGACCCACGCATTTACGGCATGCGCTCTACCAAATGAGCCACATGAGCCGGATATTTGATAACTGGTACTTTTCGTTTGTTATTATGGCGACGTTTAGGAGTCATACAAAAAGTACGTGATGGCAGAGAGTGTGTGGGAATCATCGGTCTGATGACCGAGTGTTGCGATGATTTAAGGGGCTGCAGTGCCCATTACCCATCGTTACTCTTTAAAATCTTTTGAAAGACACATTGTCTCGTAGATATTTTGTGTTACGTCTTTTTAATGAAAATAAAGTTTCTCTTACTGTCCAACTACTTTTGCATGTCAGACCCGTCCCATGCTTGTTAAACATCCTCCCTTTCCCCTCTGTTGGTTCTTACTCATTATGATCATCTAAAAATTATGATTTGGCCAAGATCAATCGAAATTATTCTAACTCCTTCGATATAACAGAATGATTTCTATAGAAACTTTATGAAATAACCGACATGGTTGCTTGGCTAGATTTGTTACATTTAACTCGATTAGGTAAAATATGTGCTTAGGAGGACCGGTTTTCTTCAGGAACCCGTTACGTGACTCTAGGGGTTTGGTTTTAGTCCGTTACGGAGCATGCAAAAGGGTGGGAATGGGTACAACCTGCTGATTTTACCTTTATGTACTTTATGAGTAACCCTGTGTATACAAAGTGGATACAACCAGCTAACGACTGTTTAAACTTTTTCTGCCTTATAGGGAGGCATTGCTGTGCCAGAGAGTGCTCTTTATGTTATCGAAGTTCTACTTAAATGCTCAAGCACCACCAAGAAGTTAGCCAGTGGTGAAGTGCCAATTCCATGCCCTCCGAACGAAAAAGGCGAAATGATGGTAAGAGTGAACTATTGTGTTTCACCTGTAATTAGCAAGAGGATTGTTTTGTCACGGAGAGAAGAGAGAACACTGGGGGTGAATTTTATACCACTGACCCATGTCATCAATGTATGATCGCTTTACAGTAGTTTTTGTTTGTTTTCGTATTGGAACTGTCGTCGATTGCCCGCCTTGCAATGTCGGCATTGATGCCTATGTACCAAACTATACATGTTATAAATATTTACATTTGTTATGTTCTTCAATAGACAAGCAACCTTTCCCGTAGTCGTTTATTGTCTATCCAGATAATCGGTCAGGCATTCCGAAAAAATGTGTAAAATTCTTCGGACGTTTAAGTAGACCAGATTTAAGCCACGTTGTCTTATATCTTCAAGAAATGAATCTCATTGACGGGTACTGGTCCATTGCTACGCGATATCTGTTCGAAAAATCCAACCTAGAGTAAATTAAGACTGATGATTAGAAGAGTAAAACCGATTTCATTTGGGTTTTGAGGAGAGTAAATGCTTAATGTCGGGTGATGGTAACGCTTTTTTAGACAAGCAAGCTGTCTGATGACCGTATCGCCAAAATTTCAAAAATTGGGATTTTTCTCACACTTTATGTGTGATATTTTCAATAGACCAGAGGAAGTCGGAAATAGAAGAAACGCTGTCTGAAGTATTGTTTCCTTTGTTGCGTATTATTCTTTATTGTTTGTCGATGTAGTAGTCACCGTATCAGGAGTAAAGTGATCAAGATCCACACTCGGCATTGTGAATCCTTTTCATCTCTACTCTGTCAATTTATTACGACCAGGTTGTCGATTTCGGCAATGTTAGATCTGTATAGATGTGCTAAGTATTGATAATCACAGTGTCACGAAATTGCATAAGATGATACAACTGAGTCTGGACATCTCTGTGTTAACACAACTTTATATTTTCAGTTTCTTAAATTGAGCTCTGTTTCTTCACTTAAGTGCGACAATGTAATAAAGGCGTGCTACCACCCTGAGAGCATGTTGTCATAAGATCAGTGCTTTTAGTATGAGACTAGGATTTGCGACAGTTAACCTTAGAAATGTCTTTTCCTTCATGCAAACAATACGTCGCTAGACCCAGAGTTGTGACACACGTATTATTTTTTGTTTTAGGTCGTACCGGTTCTTTTACAGCTAATTCAATCCGTCAGTAGCGTTCGACTATATATTCCGAAAGATTTGCGTCCACTGGATGCCAGGCAAACAGTTGGAAAATCAATCCAGGTACGTTTTACAAATATTTCAAGCAAACGTAGCTTTGAAAACGATGTGACGTAGATGTGACATTAAGAGAACCCTTCGACCCCTTTTTTCCTTGTTATGTTTTCTTTAGATTGTCGTCATCTTTCTTGTAACAAGATGCAGCTTGATAGCAATGACGCCGGCTGTTAACTTCGTCAACCTCGTTTCTTATCATCCCAAAGTAGATGGGCATGTAATTATGTACGAATTATTTGTGTAGGACAAACCGTATTCCAGGATCTCCATAGGTTGTTATTTTTTAAGTTATTATCAGTGCTCAAAATAGTGGTGAAAGAAAGATTTCGTGGGATTTCTATAACCGATAAAAAATTGTGATCCAATACCCTGGAGCATCAAAAGATCGGACATCGACTCTCCATATGACATTATTTTACGCCAAATCTATGACAGGTCTGTGAGAATAATGAGAAGAGACGGTTTGTGAATGACAACTTTGAATATTTATCAGTGACCATAAAAATGTCACCATGGGGATCAGTAAGTAGCCATTATAATTGAAGATTGGCCCAAAATTTTGAGAACTTGAGACATCCATGATATTGAAATAAAGAATTAAGACACAATACTTAGAAGTGAATAATTGCTTGCACTTATGGAGAACCAGTGTGTCACTTTTTTGGGAAAGGACTCTACTCGTAGTCGGTAGAAGTCGGATTTAAATTTCTCTCTATGGCGGATGCCTTCACGGGCCCAAACCTTTTAAGATTTCTATTTGCCCATTGTCAATTTGTCAGCTTGCTTGGTGCCCTTTCTGTTAACCATTATTTCCAGATTAGGCGACAGATTGGCGATCTGTTCGCATTTTAAACTGCAGTGACGACCCAAAAGTTATTATTTTCGACGCTTTGTTCTATTTTCGGGCGACAGCAGAAAGTTTTAGTTGAGCACTGGATTCACAAGGTGCAGTAATGGGTGATTTATTGCACGGCTTTTCATAACGAGACGCATGGTCTATCTGACAACACTACTGTTGCATATACTGTATTCAGATTTGAGCTCTCCGCTTATCGTCTTTATACGTTTGAGGAGAATTGCAACTAGAAGCCAAAGCGTTCACAGCATCATGACACTTCGGCCGTGTCGGAAAAAAACTGAAAACAGTCGTACAGAAAATATTACCCTGACAAACAAAACGATCAATGTGTCCAAAACACATGAGAATATGCAAGTATCACCAAGAAGAGAATATTTGAGATTCTTAGTTTGAAAAGAGACTAAAAAATTTCGCTTTTTAAATTACTTTTAGGAAGTTATAAAAAGGTTTCCAGATGGCGTTCCTTTATTGGATCCTATAGAAGACATGAACATCAAGGATGACGCTTTGAAAAAGATCGTTCGAAAAATCGAATCGTTAGAACATAGGATGTACTCGCATCCATTGCATAAGGATCCAGAATTGGAAAAGATGTACGACCTTTGTTTCAAAAAGGCTTCAATTGAAAACGAGGTCAAAAATGCGAAGAGAGATTTGAAAAGAGCAAAGACAGTCATACAAATGGATGAGCTAAAGTGTAGGAAGCGTGTGTTAAGAAGGTAAGTTCATTGCAAATTTCACATTCGCGTCCCTTACTTATCTTGTTTTCTCTATACTTTTGACGCGTTTAGAGATCTTGATATTACTGTACTTGGTAATGCATGAAACTATTTGGTCAAGAAGTGACGCAAGGAGTCCACTATTAGTTAAGGGATCAGTTTGGACGGAAATATTAAAAATCACGCCTATGATAAACGGGGTGCAAGCTTGCTTAATTGTAATATTAGCTTCTTTGTTGAATTCAGAAGATACCACACAAGTAATAGTGGTGAATGGTGTTTGGACTTTTTTTTGCCCTTTAATTGTGTGCGTAGTGTAGCAACTTTATTAGTCAAGCTTAGACGCCTCATTTGAAGCATTCCGGAACAAATCTACTTTCATGGCATCATTCCCTGGAATTAAAGATATCCTTTGGTTGATTTTAACTGTTTATTAGCCACATCAATGTAAGATCAAATTTCCTTGATTGGTTTACCAAGATAAGCATCTGCTGTTTGGCTGTCTATGTTATGTATGACATTTATCAAGCAAGATCAAATGCGGTTTACGTGAGTAAGTCTCCGCTTTTTAGCCAGATATCAAATGTGGCTTTTCAAATTTTATTCACAGGTTTTCACATTTGACACAATGGCTGTTATCTAGAAGGGCCCTTAGAATTATGTAGGAGTTGTATGCCTTCCCCTAAGAATGTAACAATGTGCCATCATAGTGGTATTTGAGTCTTTGGCCCCTAGGTCATTGGTTTGATGCTTTAAAGCAATAGTAAAGCAAGTAAGCAATGGTCCATTGTGTCATATTACCTTGTTATCCAAAATCAGAAATTACACAATTAAGCAGAAATGACCAACGAAGTT
The DNA here is from genome assembly GCA_010016065.2 of Carybdea cf. marsupialis auct. non (Linnaeus, 1758). Lineage (NCBI taxonomy): Eukaryota > Metazoa > Cnidaria > Cubozoa > Carybdeida > Carybdeidae > Carybdea > Carybdea cf. marsupialis auct. non (Linnaeus, 1758). The sequence goes on from JAAAKL020006403.1 coordinate 7,617, forward strand.
ACTAGCGGCTGGTCTGTTCTTAAAGGGAGGGCGCTACGACGGGTTCTGTGGATTCAAAAAAGTGCAAGGCGGAACGGTTGTATGAGAAGGTCATTGTCCAGAGAGGGGGCTGCATAAAGGAGGGACTACTGTTCAAAAATTTCTTCTGAGCGAAATAATGAACAGGTCTATAAATCGAGCAAGATGATGTTTCTTAACTCTGCTTTAAGTTGCGCTATGTAGCATTTATTTTGGTGAGATAGTATTTTGTGAGGATACAAGTTGCAGCTGCAGTTGCTGCTCCTTTCCGTTATTACAATAAGATCACTCTTCCGAAGATAGACTGGTTATTTTTAGCATGATATTATCACTTGTAAGTAGTTGCGGTAGCAAATTGAAGGATGTAAAAAGTTAATGTACAAATAGCCTGCTGCTAACACCTTTAATAGCCGTGTCTAATGTACATATGTTCGAATACACAGATGCGTTTAGTGACTTTGTAGCGAACCAAGTTTATTTGAAATCAACCGAAAAGTCATTAGAAATGGAGGGTGATCCTGGGCACCGCTAGAGGGGATCTAACGATAGTTCATGTATTTCAGAGCAAGGTCATCAGAAGTAAACTGCCTTGCTGTTGTTACATGTTTGCAACAAAATACAGGATCCAGTATTAACTCTGGTACTTTTTAGGGTGCGGGAAGTTACCCTATGTAAGTTTTGGTATATTAAATTGACTCGAATGTAGCTGCAGGAGGTTAGGCGCCTTATGAAATTTGTTCTCATAGACTAAATCTATGTTCTACTTTTTAATTTCTTTCATTAATTTACTATTTCGCGCAATGCTGAAAACAAAAGCCATCTATCTTACTGCTGGACTACTACTGTTTAAAATTAATTGCTAGTGGAACAAAGTCTAAGGATCGACCTCAATAAACAATTAATATTGTGAGGATGAAAGCTTCTAGAGAAGATGATGATTGCCCTATGTATGTACAACGGTTATAGTGAAAGCACTGGGAACTCGTTGCTGTGTTTGTAGTTAACAGTTGATGGATTCTTGTTCTAGCAGATAGCTAAGGCTTCCTGAAGTACTGTAACAGGGCCATTAATATGTCGCCTTCGTAGTATAGTGTCTTTTGGCAAGCATTGATCGCCGTCGATACAGCTATTCTTTCTGTTTCTTCTAACCATGTAGACACGTGCATTTCACCACACCATTTAATGCACTATGCTCGGATGCACCCCGTCATAATATTTGATAAAAGAGTTGGTTCCATTGTATTAAGTTTAAGCCTTGTATGTTATTTTGTAATTCTTAGACTAGGATATTCAACGTCTGCAGACGTCATAGAATTAAAAGGGAGAGTGGCATGCGAAATTAGCAGGTAAGCATCTTCGTACGGATTGAAGTTGTTTATCATTTCCCATCCCTTTTGACATGAAACAAGCTGCTAACCAACTGATTGACACACTGATCAATGGAGGAAGATATCTAGACATTGTTCAGTGATATACAGGCTAACTAGACACTAGAGCTACTAATTCGATCGACGTGAGCTAACTTTTGAGTAAAGCGAGTGAAATGCACATATCCCGTGTAGGTGATTGAAGAAGACTGCCACCTACCCAACATTCTTGAGTCAGACTCATGTAGCCTAGTTGATCAGTATTGCTAGAAGCTGATTTCCATTGCACCCTATGAAGAGGTAGTTAGTTACCATTCAATGATTTAACAGGAATTTGCCGCACTTAGTGCCTTTTTATGAAGATATAAAGGGACCTTCTGGACAAAATTGTTGTATTCATTTCAAATAGGCTATGTAGGCAAACTTTCCCGTACAAACTGATTCACGGATCGACTAATTTTTATTTTGCTTGTATGAATATGAGATTTTCAACTAATTTGGAGCCGGTTTAAAAATTTTAACTACTTTTAGTTTTTGATCAGCTACGAAGTTGAGATAATGGATTAATTCATAGATAGAGGCCGATAATTATGAACAAGGATCAAATTCAAGACTGGATGCAGAGCTTCCTTTGGAAGCTTATTGGAAGGTTTACTGTTTACTAAATAACTCTTTTTAACACCGATGTTTTGGGGATGGTCATTCTTGTTAAGCAACATACAACGATGTATGTATGTATGTATATATGTATGTATGTATGTATATATGTATGTATATATGTATGTATGTATGTATGTATGTATGTATGTACCAACAAATATTGATACCGTTGCTAGAGTGCTCAATACAACAAGGGAGAGCCTAGCACTACAAAGCAGTGGTAAGAAGTAAAAAGACTGCGTTATCTAGCTTTTCCTTTTTACCACTGCTTTGTAGTATGTATGTATGTATGTATGTATGTATGTATGTATGTATGGGTATGCATATTGGAGCGTGTGGCTGTGTGGTCTAGAAGCTTGCTTTGAAAACCATCGACCCTGGTTCGATTCCAGCGCTAGGAAGCTGTAACAACTTCTCTTTACCGTAGTCACGGGGCCCACCCAGTCCATGTGAGGGCAATTGGGGGGACGTCGGATGGATTATACCTGTGCTTGGACAGCCGAGCCTTGTCGCACATGTGTCACTCTGAACATCCTTGAAGAATACATGAAGGGTAGAAATGACTGTGGTCTACTCAGCCACTTTCACTCTAATTCACAGAGTAGGTTGCTCAGCTGACCGAACAGTTGAGCTCTCATACGTTGTATCAACGAGAGAATCCATCATGTATGGGGATATGTTTGTAGTGTTTGGCTTCTACTCCTCCATTTCTTGATGTATTTTCACAAATTCCTTTGACCCCTTGAAGTCTGACTTCTAAAGATGAGCCAGAAGTTGATCTCCTGGCACGGATTCTCCATAGTGGACCCAAACCCCATGGGATTATTAAGTAAGGGTTCAAAATTTGGTAGTATACCCTCGAGCCCACAAGGAATTATACTGAGTGAGACTGACTCATAGGGTGTATATCCTCACGTATATAATAAACTTCAGTAAGCCTTCCATATCTATAGTTTCTATATATTATTTATCCCTTTCCGTTTTGTAGCGCCGACGAACTGCTTCTGACAGAGATGATTTTCAACGGGGTCTTTAATGACCTGAATGTTCATCAATGCGTGGCACTTTTGAGTTGTTTTGTGTTTCAGGAAAAGGTGAGAATGGGAGTTGTTATTAAAGTAGAGGTAACTAAATATTAAGTAGCAGGAACGCGATCCAATCAACGATCCTTGTAGCCCATATCATTACTGTCATCATAAATATCGTGATCAGCACCACCAGTTTCAATAGTTGGACCATGATGGGCCAAAGTTGTAAAGATCATGCATTGAGTTTGTTCCGGCCCTTTTCGGAGAGGTAGCGATCGTATATTGGTTTAACATAAATAGTGATCTGATTTTCTGCCGTCAAATGACAGGTGTCAATGTAGCTGCACCAATGCCTCAGTAAAGGATTTTTTGTGTATGCAAGTAAACAAAGTGTGCTGATGCAAGCGTACCTCTCGAGCGCTCGTAGGAGGTAATTTGCATTTGACCTAACAAGCCAATCAGTGAGTACATAACTCTGTACTACGAGAATCAGGCAACCGCATCAAATGTTATCAAACTTTTGTATGAAGATTTAAAGAACCGTAAAAAAGATAACTTAAAGATTATTGTACAACGATGACCTTCTACTCTGGTCTTGACTTTCCACCATTTTTTGCCTTAGAAGTAGTTTCTTTTAGGATCAACCATAAGATCATTTGGCACAAGAGACAAATGACAATGACGACCATTGCTCAAGGTAGCATAATTTACGCTCTTTATGCTCAGGAAGACAGATACAACTGACCTTACTTTCACTTCACAGCAATAAGAATTTAACTATTTTTGTTTGTTTTTAGAGTGATGATATGCCAAAACTTGGAGAGGAACTTGCAGGGCCGCTACGGCAAATGCAGGTAAGTGGGTAGTAATTGCTTTTCAGTAAGCTTCGTTCGTACGTTAAGGCTGAGAGCTTTTATTGTATAGACTGAGAGGGATGGTTTCAAAAGATACAATTGAAGTGGAGAGTTACAAAGGGCCAGTGGATCGGACTCGAGGATGGTGGGCTCGGTGAAAGGTTGGGAGAGTTCAACTTGTGCCTGGTCGAGTCACATCTCAGCTCATATAATGTTCTTGCCTTGAAAATGTCATTTGATATCGGGTTCCTTTTAACGTCATATAGCACTTACTGCATTGGCAGTAAAACTGTTAAAATTCAGTATGTTCAGATCTTTCTGTATGACGTGAGTGAGTACCTTGAGTTGTATTTGTGTACCTCTCTTTTTTCTCTCGACGGCACTTTACTAACATGTAGTAACTAGTACATGTCAACGACATGAGCATGATAGGGTCGAATGGGTCTGTCAAATTTGTTGTATTTTAGAACTTTCTTCTACTGACAAGAACTGACATTTTGATGTTGGGGATGATAAATGCCCTCTATTTTAGAATAGATAAGGGGACCTAAACTAGCTCCAGTTGGTCATAAACGAGTCAACAGTTAAAGGAAAGAATATTATTACTGAAAAAGAAGGATGGTTCTAATAGTTACTGTATGAGGGTTGCATGTCATTCGATGTGAGGCTAGTTCTTCTTTTCATTCACTTATCACAATACAAGGTGGAGGGAGGCCCATTTTCTACTACCAATCGGGAATAGTGTGATATTGTAAAAAATAACATTATCTGGGCTGCGGTTTGCTGAAGTAGGGTAGCTTGTTCCTTTCTTTGCCTTTGCCTTTGCCTTTGCCTTTGCCTCGCAATCAAAGGACAGATCAGGTACCTATTTTCCGGCACTGCTTACAATACGAGGTGTCAGTGTGATGACCAATCGTAGACTTGACCCATCAACTGACTACGTTTAGTCGCCAGATATCATTATTCGGAACGGTTTTGAAGTACCTCCGCCTGCGATGTACTTATTGATATAATAAGTCACTAACTATATGGTGATATCACGTGACATTGAATGCAGGGACAAGGGAGTTTTCTATAAAAAGGCTAATATATGCACTTTCTATCTGTGGGTAGCTTTTCATGTATAGACGGAAGAATCGGAAGAGATAAACATTTCCAATGTTTGTAGCAATTTACTACATGGACGACAAAAATGCAGACGAAGTTGTTAACTGAAGACATAATGACTTGTTAACATAAGAAATCGTCCATCGATAATGTTTATTTTTTCTATTGGCCGTTTTAGGACTCCGCCAGGCGAATCGCGAAGGTTTCCGAAGAAGCCAAAATGGACATTGACTCAGATAATTATGTGGACTCTTTCAAACCGAATATGATGGATGTTGTATACGCTTGGAGTAACGGAGCAACGTTCTCACAGATCTGCAAAATGACTGATGTATTCGAGGGTAAGTCGATATCCACTGTTTTTTAGTGTTAATAAGACAACCATATTTACCCGGTTAGTCAGCATCATCCCTTGTGCCCAAACCCTTTCCAAAACAATTGTGCTGCGATGAAGGTGAGTGCCTTCTATTGTACACTATGTGCATTGAGATGACTATCGTTATTCACGCTAAGAAGAATGCAGTTTGTCATATATTGTTAAAGGTTTTAAGGGTATGACCATCAGGGTTACATCCAGTGTTGCCACATGTATTCGTCATATGTCTCATCACCCAAACCTGTGCACAAAGCCTTTCAAACTTGCTCTTTTCGGTCATATTTAAGACGAATATTTGCCACATGCGCCCCTTTACCCATATGAACTCGGTAACAATAAATATTGGCTAGCGCTTCAATTACAAAATTTCCCCATCGGCGGTTTCGCGCCCAATTTGGTAACACTGGTTCCATCTTAAGAGCCGTCTTGTCATGGCGTCTTGCCCTACTTGATATCTTGAACGGGCTTGTTATAATCCTTTCTCTAAGTAATTGAACTAATTACCTAATTACTAAATCTAAGGTAATTAACGAAGACAATAAACTAAACTTTATCTACTTTGAAATGACCAAGAGGAAGTTTCAATTGTTTCAGATGTAAGACGTGTAGTGGAGAGTGTTTACTTCGACCAAAATGAGCTTTCCTTTAACTGTGGCTTTAGATATGACGACGATGGTTTTATGTAATTGATAGGAGAAAGCTGTTCGGTTATGTACTTTTGGACAAAGAAGCAGTAAGAATTCTAGGTATCAGTTGTTCTCAGTTGTAAAACTTTACATGACATGTAAAAATGACACGCATCAAAGAATATCACACGTGCACACAAGTAGTGAAGCAGACATTCGCAAGTGAAGAACGGGTAAACTTGTGCAAATGAAAACCTGAACACATGTAAAATCGACACTGCAACATGCAAGTGGAAACATTTACCCATGTGTACAAGTAAAAAGTAAAAAGCAAAAATGCTTCCTTGTAAAACAGACGTACGTTCGTTCACTTTAAAAATATCACACACTTAAACAGGCGCAAACGTACATATTTTAAGAAAAGACTCACATGCTTCTATGCAAAAAAATGCTTCCTTGTAAAACAGGCGCATAGACAGTAGTAAAAATGAAACACACAGGTAATATTAGGCAAACACACACTCACACTTGTAAAAGTCACAATATATAAAGGACATACTTTACATGCGTACATGCAAAAAGCACACGTATTTACATGTACACACGTTATAACGGGCACACACGCACGTCTTTAAGATTTTACATACATAATATAAAACATTACTAAATGTGGAACGTGTACAA
>JAAAKL020006404.1:0-18053 GCA_010016065.2 Carybdea cf. marsupialis auct. non (Linnaeus, 1758)
ATCAATCGAATGTCAGCTCGAGCCTCTCTTTCATTTCTTTCTGGGTGTTGCGTCATCGATCTCGGGAAAGGTCTATTCTTACAAATATCTATGCACTACAAATATTACCGCAGACCCTTTCTATTTGGCTCTACAACATAGAGAGCCCTTTGGTAGGAAATCGCGTTTGAAAATCTGCCGTATTGGAGTTGTTTTGTATTGAAATCAAATAACATGAATCAGTTATTGTTAATTGACAATAATATTAGGAACTGAATGGTCATGTTCCTACAAAGCATGATATCAAATGCGGCATTCCAAAAGGCTTTAAAGGCACGAGTCTTGTTATACCTTTTTTATTGATCTACTTGGAAGATGCACCTCTAGCAGTAAAGTAATACTGACCGGTCGCCAGCTCATTGCTTGCATATTTTGCTAATTATAGCCCCATGTATTACGCGCTCGTTTTAACTGCAAATCGTAATCTGCAGAAGCTGGAATAGACTTTAAAACACACATGGAAACTAGATGAGTTGCTAGTTTACACCATAAAACAGGCAAAGCTGCAACGGACGAACAATATGGGGGTGGGGTTGTGGATTGCTTGCCCGAAAAACCCCTCCTTTACTCTAAAATTATTGGGGCATGAATTGATTGTTCTGCAGACGGTTGAATTGAAGTCGGCTACAGTAAACGAGGATCACCACCTTGAATTTAAAAACATTCTTAATGCTACGACAATGAAACTTGACGTGTGTGGTAAAATAACTTTTGTCTCTTAAACTTTCAGAACACATATCTGACGTGGGTCGGATGTAAAGTGAAAAAAATCAAACCATGCTGTTTTCCAAACTAAAACACTTCACGTGTTCTGTGCATAGCACGTAAAACGTGTTAAATGATCGAAAACAATGCTACTTTCGATCATGTCTTGCTCTCTTTGCTTAAAAACGGATTGTAGATGAAGTCACCCTGTATCGTAAAGGGGCAAGTCACTGACCCTTACATTGACTGTTCGCACGTGCGACTGTTGACATGTACATTTTCAAAATAAATTGCATTCATACATCGAAAAGGGCGATTTGCTAACTATAATTAACAGCTGTAGTTTGCTATTTCCTTTGAGGGCCGGCGATTTACCACCTCGATCCACCTTCATGAAGTTCAAACCACGGTAAAATATGTCCAAGACAACAGACAAGAACCAAGTGATCACAGAAGACTCCATAATTCCCTTGTGTTCTGTCTGGATCAAAGAGTCATGATAAGCAACAGACATTTTGCGTTTTCTTCCATTAGCTAGTTTCCCCGGCCCCAAGGTATTCATACGGGAACTTGGCGAAAATATTAGCGGGAAGTATTTGGCTTGGCATGGTATCATTTCCTATGCCTAAAGCGCTTTAGTTCGCTAATTCTGTGGGCTTGATTTCATGCTTATTAATGAATTATAGAGGTGCCCGAAAAATGACATTTTACGAGACTGGGAAGCGGCAGCCCCCCCCTCCAGCTCCTTTGGCCGTGCGCCAATGAACAAAGGCTCCCCACATCTCAACTAGTCACAGAAACGCACCAACTTCCCTACAGAAACATGATCAATGAAATACCAAACGTAGATTTCTACGTGCCTATTGTTAAGATTCGTGTCTAATTATCGTGAATTGAACATGTACATAGAACTAGAACTTGTCGATGTTCCCAACATGTTTCTGTCTTTCCACGAATTGAACCTCACTTTTCTTCTATGGATGATGATTCTTACATTGAACACGTTTATCGCACTCTGCAGTATCATACTAAATTTAATAATCGATATATGAGTTGAATAGATAATCGAGAAATAGAAAATATGCCACCGTCCGGGATCGAATCCTACATCCACGTCATCGCAGTGCATGCTCTACCAAATGAGCGAGGCGACGCACGATAGCAACAGTGACTGCGATACCTCCCAATCCTCCAACGATGGAAAATGACAGCTCTGCGCAATAAAGAAAGTGGCATCTCAACCCCATGTGAATTGATCGTGGACGGACTGTCACAATGCCCGTGCATGCAAAGCGTTTTAGAGGCAGCAATTTAAGAATGGTCAACTACGAACAGATGATCTCCGAAAGTAACACCGGTATTTCTTCATTTTCTTTACTATCATATTCAGTATGAAAAGAAAACAGCTAATAACTTACAAGACTAGTATTTACATGTATTTCAAACTCATCTGAAAAATCCTACTTGCATTTTATCAGCACAATACCATACGGCAGGAAAATCTACACATTAATATTAAATAACTACAACTGGAAGTAAATCTACAGTCTATATCTTTCCTGGCAACCGAATTAAACAACTTGGAATGTGAAAACACTGTAGGAGATAGGAGACCTCAGTAGAAGGGAAAGGACAAACTGCCACTTTTAAAACTTAGTAAAAATTCTCTTACAAATACAAACTTACGTGGATTGAATTTAGTGTTGACTTTGCTCCTTTCTGCGTAAGGGAGTGACCTCTCCTAGTAGTCTTCCTCTATTGTAGACTAATAGGAAGCTGTCGAATCTACTTGAGTATTGAATGGGCAATACATCGGATGCAATTTGTTTGCTACCGATCCTGATAGATATACAGTTGTTCCCTTGATCTATTAGAAAACATTTAACATCCGATACCTGTACCTCGTGTTGCTTTAAAAGGCCTAAAATTTGGGGTGATCATCAAAGCCAAAGGCGCTGCCACTTTGTTAACGCTCTCAACGCTTGCCTTCGACTGAATATCGCATGTCCTCTATCCGTACACGAAGAACGTAGATTGTCTAGTCTGTTTCATTCTTACGCTCTACTACAGCACAAATATTCCGCTGTGCAACAGACTATTACACGCAATAGCACAAACTATGGATCTCAGTGTTATAGTCCCACATCCATAGCCTCTTATAATCATGGCATCGTAACTATCAGCAAACAGTTATACCATATCATGCGATAACAGGAACTCTTTGCTCGGCTGCGAAGCAGTCCAAAGATTTGATCCTACCGCATGTTTAAAGTTCGACTCACCACAAATCAACCTAACATCTGTGCCAAAATGTACGAATGAGGGCAAGATGTTTTTCGTAGATTACGAGTACTTGACACGTGCTTGTGCCAACAGGTGACTGCAAGTGTATGGTGGCGAACATGTACGGTATAAAACCTCAGAAATTTTTCCGTTATTTCCTACATTAACTCAAAAGGAGCCCCTTCCATATCGCCTTGCGACTTGACAAAGTACAAGCGGTAATTGACTACGTCAACTCCATCCCACCCAAGCAAGAACTACTTCCCGTTGCCTATCAGCCATCTTTGTGGGATCTGAACAATCAGTACCCTACACTAAGTAACATGTTGACACAACGATGCAAACCAAAACTTCAAAGTTCCCCATCAACTACGACATAATTTTGTCAGTGACGACCGTTCATAAGAAACAAAGAAATGAAAAACGCCTTTAAAAAGGAGCAAAAACAAGAACAGAACACAAATTACACGCAAATAACGTCAAATGCTGAACCATTGACCAGCTAGTGGCAGCAATGGTGTAACGTTTCCGTACGATCAGAATAAATAAACTTCAACGATATAAAATTACCATAGCTAGACTTATGAAGTCATGAACTGAGTTCATGACGAGTCAGAAACAAGTATCCGTCAGAACCTGTCCAAATGAAACAAAGACAATTGACATAAACATGGAACATCGCCAGGACGGCCAAACATTTTACCACTAGATTACGTATCGTGAGCTCATTCATGACACAAACGTAAAAGTGGTACGGGGCGAAAGGAGCAAGTGTTCAAGGAGATTTTCACGCATCCCCTCGTCTCAACTCGTCCCCTTGCACCAAAAACAAACGCTGGTTCTGCTTTACTTTTTGCCTAATTTACCACTCCGATTTTTAAAAATCATTGAAATCCTACATCAAATCAAGGGCATTTATAACTTGGCCATTCCTGGAATCCATGTTAGATCAACATAAAAGTCTCAGAAATGGACCCACTGAGATTACGGTAAATTACAGAGACACTAATTACAGAAATCACTGTTAGTAATCTATGTATATATAACAGAAATAAACATCGATTCCCGCTTATAGTTGGAAACATTTCTACTGATTAATTCTAATACGATAGTGTCAGTTATATATAGACTGAAATATATCGCTGTCAATGTTAGGGTTTTTACATATATCATCTATGAATTAAACTGTTACAGTAAAATAACAAGCTAGTATCAACGAAATGTCCGTCCTTTGCTTCGAGCTATCAAGGACACTTCAACAAAACCCCGATAATTAAAATATAAAGTAATTCTATCTACACATCAATATAAAATGAACAATACTTAGATGAGACCAAACGTAACGTTCGATGCTGCTCCCTGGCCAGGGAAATTTCTATTCGGATATCGGTATACGCTCTTCTCTTTGAGACTCACAAGCGAACAAGATTACACTAGGCCTTTTCAATGCCTGACTACATTTCTACAGTCTTGTATCGATCACATCGCACTGCTGGTGGCTGGCGTATTTTCGCAACTAGCCTTATTACACATACCCTTAACACGTTACTTTTTTCTCAGCGTTTGAGAACTTTTGAATCGCCAGATGATATCTCCTTTAATCACTTGAAGGGTCACCTTGAAGCAAGGCTCGTCAGAGCTAGGACAGCATCCAATTCGCGATGGCTTGTTAATATGCAAGGTCTGTAGAAGAGAAAAACAAAACAAGAAGCCAATTAGACTATGACCTTCACACGGACTGAATACAACATTATAGTAAGGATCAGTATGGATTTGTTGGGACAGCTAGCACGGATAAAAGCGATGCTATACCAGATTTGTACTCTACATAAGACTAGTGTAAGTACCAGTGTTTGAGACCTACGAAAGTTATCGGTTGCAAAATACTCGTTATTCCTACTTTCACTTGGTTGACTTTCTCCTTATTCCCACTTTAGTTGGTTAACTTTCTCGTAATTCCTACTTTGAGTTTCCTACTAGCACCTTACTACCTACAACTGGGTAGTTGATAAAATTCAGTCGTCCTCAGGATTCATATTCCACGTCTTATCTGCTTTAGTAGTCCATGACTTAGCAATCGATTTTGACATGACACGTCGATTCAATTTGAATCGAAATTTTTGTTTACAAAAGAATTAAAGCCACGTGTTACTCTACAAGACAAATGAGTAACTTTTCATCTCTATGCAACGTCGTACTGAAAGAAAGGCATGGTAGCAACCCTCCCTAAAATTTTGATTCGCATCGCCCGTCTTCCAGATTACGTGTCACAGCTCCTTACCTAGTAACATCTGACAATATATCAGTCAATCTAGCAGTTCGCATCAAACATGCAGGGGAGAAGAGAGAAGGTGTTGGGAAGATATATAGCACCAACGGATGATAACACCATAAAAAAATGCAAATATCAAGATGCAAAGATGTCATCTAAATAAGCCTCTCGTCTATCCGTAACAATACGTTCTCAACCAATATCTAACCAAATTTCGACACAAAATCGACTTTATGATTCCAAATTTGCATCAAATATACTATCGTATACGATACTATTGTATCGTACCGACGTTAATATAAATGACATTCCGCCTCCGATCTATTACGGTTTGTTTGCAATGCTCATCCCATACCTATGAATCGCTGATCTTAACAAAATTGAGGCTTAACGGCACAATGACGAAATAACGAATACCTTTTTAAAACATAACCTTCTTTAAATTTACGAACCCAAAGTACAAATTTTTTTCAAACCGACACTGACACATCATTCAAAGACGTAACTAATCGAAGGGTAGAATATCTTTTGGGTTACAATATGTTGAATATATCAAAAAGACAAGCCTACCTGGTCTCCGTAAGTCTTGCTAAAGATGAAAGTGTTAAGGAATTCTCTGGGATGTCAGTGAAATCTACTCCTCTTTCTGCCTTTTTGACAACGCTTGAAGTTATAACCTCGATTTTTGAGTCTGCGAACAGGGAAACGAAAAGCAATATCAAACAATCCAGTAATATTTGTTCACTGGCTTTCTTCTGGTAAAAAAACTCTCCGTGCCGAAAACATTACTGATATGGCGATAATGATTCTATTGAATGGTTTAGAAAATCTAAAATGATGCGAATACTAAAAGTTTCGATCATCCCTAAATTACAGTTGTGGCTGCTGGCAGGTGAGAAGTTATCGATAAAAATGAGGATCACTGGAATGTAAGGATACACAAGGCCACTGAGGAGCACTAGACCCTACTTCGGAACGGATGTAAGTAAGCCAAAAAAACAACATGAACCACAATCGGCTAGAAATAGGGGATCCTAAAGGATAATGCTAATATTAGGTGTTTGGCAGAGATGCAAACTGGGTCGGCACCACTCCCTACTTTCTAAGGCGGGTTGAAGACCTGCCAAACATACAATGCACCTTAAGTGTCGACATACTATACTACAGTATTTTACTTAGCTTTGTATGCTTGCCAGTGCAGCATCTATAACTGCAAATACCACTGACGGCAGCATACACATTTAATGTAGAAACTCTCAACAATCACTTACTTATTTGTTAAAATGATGCACGGAGCCTGGTAGTAAATACTACCAACACTGTCTTAATGCACAAAGAAAACTACATATATATATATATATACATATATATCTATATATATATATATCTATATCTATATATATATATATATATTTCTGAGAAACGTCAGCAGATAGGACGTGAAACCTAAGGTACCTGCGGTATTTAGCTTTTCTTTTTTACCACTGCTTTGTAGTATTAGATTCTACCCTATTATATTGAGCACTCCAGCAACGGTATCAATAATTGTTGGTATATATGTATATATTCCTCGTGGGCACGCGGAAATGTTCTGACGCTATCCTTAAGGTATGTCTCGTTAAAATCCTGATCTACACCTTGCTACAATAATGTGGCCGCACCCGGCTACTATACCATTTCTTTCATAAACACCTCTCCTAAATTTAAACTCTCATGAAGTCGCTTACCATCTTTTTCGTCCTTCACTGGTAGACTAGACGATAAAGCGAATGCTGTTCCCTGCTTTTTATGTTCTATTGGAGTATGTGGTGGGGTTAACTCTTTCGGAAAATCCACCGGAGACTGCGTCTCGAAGCACACGTTTACCCATCGCTGTAAACTATTAACGGGCGAATTTCCAATTCCGGAAAGTATGCTATCTGATGATTTGGGTGTTTCTGGTGCAAAATTCCAATCAGAACTTTCCAACAATTTATTTGTTTTCGTCTTTGCATCTTTATGGGCAAGGTTTTGCTCTAGTTGAGGTTTGGTATCCATCTCTTCAGTTTCACTGTCCTTTAGTGATTTGGCTTCATCATTTGGACTGAAGTCCCCTAAGTTTGCATCTGTCAATAAAAAATAAGCCTCAGTGTATTACTACATGGGAAATGTTTCCCCAAGCATAAAAAATAAGCCTTGCGTCCGTCAAGCCACCTTTTTGACTTATTTAATGTTGCCTGATTCCAACAGCTTGAACAACAATAAAAACATTAAAATACTCAAGATAATTCAGACCAACTACTTTAAAAGCTACGCTAAATTCTACGAGGTAATGCTGTAAAGTATTTCAAGAAGGTAGGATAAGAAGACCCTACTTTTTGAACGAATTCCGTCTTATGATTGTACTTGCATGATAGCGACGATAGGAAGAAATAGCAGGCATGGGCGCAGATCGCTGCAAGAATCTGATGAAGGAGGGGAGGGGGGGAGGACTAAACGTGAGCAATTTGACCTCTGTGAGCACAAACGTGGGAGGATAAAGCAGCTATTGTTCTCGCATTCTGAAAAGTGCGGGGGACGAGCCCCCTCCCCCAAGAATCTACGCCCATGGGAAGAGGTACTGACAACGAGCCAGAAAATTCAAGAAACACTCTTCTACTACTCAAGGTACATAGTGGTCCTGTCTATTAAGTCACTTTCAAGTTTAGCAAACCAAGTAAACGTAAGGGTTGCTCCTCTTAGTCCGCTGTAATTTATGGCTACAACACACTTCCAACAGTTACCAACTGAACATGACCAATGCCAATCATACGATCAAAACCCAATTTCATATGACAATGATCCACTTTACTTTGCGAGATACTGATCATCTATATCCACAAGTATAACTACATAAACCCATTCTTTTCTTAACCTTTTGCCGAATTTCGATCACAAAAAGTACTATGAAACGTTAGTACCACTATGGCACGCTGAGAATTGTTGAGTAGTGACGTCCAAAGAATGGCCCTCCAAGCCTCCCTATGGTACTAGTTTCCTTATGGTTTGGCTACCCGTCACTCCTTTGTAATCCTTATACCATTGTCATTAGGTTGTAATGTTCAACATGGCGAGGTAGTACAGCTAATTCTTTAGCAATTCATGGTCAGGCTAATAAAGTGTTATTAGCGGCTTGAGATCATAAAAAGTGAAATAGGGATGAACATGATCAACAGATGTGGTCGTTTGCAAGTGGTTTGGTAGAGACGAAACCTTTCAAAAGTGAGAAAATAGTCGTGTTTATGATTGTTGATTGGGGATTGCAATTTCATTGAAGGAGAGACATGAAAATGCAAAGAACTAGAGTAAGCTTATGAGCCTTTCGTGTACCTTTTCTCATATCGTAAACGTTAACATGTTCACCACGATCCTATTGGCAACTCTTGCCCCTTAAATAACATGCGGAAATCACTCCGAAATCTGTATAGGTGTTATTTGTAACCAGAATCATTTTGATATTGTTAGAAGATTACCACGCATTTGTTTATCATAACAGAACAAAGCGAAAATAACCTGAACGTTTACATCCAGCAATCTTCGTTTGTAAGTACACCACTTAACAGTTCTTATTATCAGTCACATCACAAGCAATATCTCCATTAAAACAAGACTCATGTCTACATGTATTTGAACTGGTGCCAAAACGAGTCAATTATGAACATTGAAAGCTATTAACCATATTGCTGCGTCAACATGACATGTACCCTTCAATATCGCTTAACATTACGTTACGTTTCATTAATATTCTACGTAAACGTCCTTTTTGAAACTCTTTGAAAACAATACTGTTTAGTGTGTTCAGCTGAACCAAAGATAATGGAAGGGACAATTTCAATAATTTTTAACCTACTATCTTTCAAACTGGGTAGCTACGAAAATTAAAATACGGTTTCCCTAACTTTTCAAATCGAAATGTACTTTTTCTCCCCGATTTCCCCACTCGACTTAATGTAATATTTCCCTGAGCGCGTTTGATGTGTGTTTTATGTATGCATCATGCTTGACAATCTGAGATCAACTGAGACAAAGAAAGAGGAGATATCGGCATGTGGATGTACAAATGAAAGGTCTGTCAACTTTTTTGACCGTTTTAATTGCATGGATGATAGCCATGAAGCTGGTGTGTTCTTCCACGCCTTCCCTGAAATTAACTGATTTCTGTCAATTTCACGAGGCTTTTCTTTAGTTGTGTGAAAAAGCGTACAGCTTTCCAGATTGCAACTTGTGGAAAACACCCGAACACTCGACAAGGTTTTCAGTCCTTCTAGGTAGAGCCTAGGATATTGATGCTCAGGAGATCCTCTGGGTATGGTTCACCCAACACTTGTAGCTGATTGCCCCAGCCTGCCCTTCTCCCCTTGTCTCACTGGATATAAGTTCTCCCCAATCTTAATCAAACCATGCAATTAACCCATAATATATCTCTTTTATATATATACATACTAATATTATATATATGTCACATAAAAATGCATACTTATTTATACTTATTTAAATTTATATACAGATATTCATATATTTATTTATGTAAGTAAACCAACCTCAAGTGGCAAAACTATATGAAAATTGTACTGGGTGACATAGATACATGCGTTTTCGAAATAGCAAGTGTCGCTTTAAACACCTGAATATCGTATGGTCTGTTAAGAGAAGCTACAATTTTGAGCAGATGAAGGGAGTTCAAGGATAGACACAAGTATGTAAGGAAGTAAGCACTGCCTAGATGCATCGAAGGGTTAGCTGGCAACGCAGCACTCAGCACCAGTGTAATATCAGTAAAAGGATTGTGTGTCCAGATCTCATGTCATAAAAAGGAAGATCAACATGGGAATTGATTGTAAAGTGCAATTTAACTTTGCTTCGCTTCAAGTTCGACAGAACTTCTTAGCCTTGATCACCTGGATTTATATCTTTCAATCTCGGAGTCTTGCCATTACTTAACAACAGCTATAGCGTTATCGTGTATATTCATAAATAGCATCTGCTGATCGCTGGTATAAACATGGTAACCCACAGGCTGGCGAACCGGAAGTCCGGGACTTCCAATGGTTTTTAGGGTTGGTAACAGGAAGAACTGCCAAATCTGAATACGAAAATATCAGATGTACCTGTCCTAGCTCTTTGCTATCAATATGAACGTATCAAGAAGCTTAAGTATAGCTCATTAAGGCTAGTATTTTCCCCGGTTCTAAAGGTTTAGGATAACGCCACTTGACCACATTTAACATAAGGGCTTTACCATTCCCATATTCATTAGACGAAAATTATTCGTGTTGCCAACATGTTCTTCTTTTCTTGATAACGAAAATTACCATGTAAGTTGAGAGAATCGGTTGAAAAGCGTCTAGAAGAACTGCTCTAATCGACTGCCCGCTTCGTTTAATTAGAGAGTCTGGGCACATCTACACTAGTTACTACTCGATCAGATCCTCTCACAGTTATCGCAAAAACATCTACTTAAGTACCCGGCAATACTAAAAACCATAAGTGACTGTCAAACTTTCCCTCCTTTACCATATTTTATCATAACGGTACCAAACTTCAAGTTGCGAATCTTCTCTTACCGTCTGTCGCCATTTTTTCATCATCCAATTCAAAATCGCTATCATTGTCATCGGAATCAGAGTTGAGGTTGTCCCTCTCCCCATTCTCCTCTTCTGCATTTTTATCACCTTCCCGAGAGCCAGATTTATTTCTTGGCAACCACGTCATTTTATTTTCTTTCTTTAGGCGTCGTCGTGCATTTGCAAACCACGTTGACACTTGAGTTAACGTCATTTTGGTAAGGATGGCCAACATAATTTTTTCACCTTTTGTCGGGTAAGGGTTTTTACGATGTTCGTGTAACCATGCTTTGAGGGTGCTCGTCGTTTCTCGTGTAGCATTTTTTCTTCTCGAACCAGCAAGAACAGACAGATCAAACGGTTGGTATCTGTTGAATGAAAAAAAAATTGGAGATATGATACAGCGACGGCAAAAATTAAATTATTATCTTAAGAACAAGATATTTTCGTAATCAGATGGTGATAGTAACCATCAAAACAGAACATCAAGATTATTAGAAATCAAAGCGGGTCGGATAAATAATCACTCTTGAGTAAATCTCCATTGGCGTTCACATACAGGGAAGATGTACCATAAGCACAGAGGCCAACCTTCAATTCTTGGTAGTGCCGGATGACGGACACCTAGTACACTGACGAACGACTGTTAGCCAAGACGGATCTTAGAGAACAAAGTACGCTTTTATCTATGGATCATCATTCAATCACCATCATCATCATATTCGACTTAACGTCCGTTTTACATGCTACAAAGTTTTGGACGGCTATTTCAAATTGACTTCCACGCCAGTCTGTCTTTTGCCAAGTCTTTCGATCAGATTTTATTACTTGTTCCTATGTCATTCTTGGTCTCCCTCTGCCAACAGCACCTTCCACTTCTATTGCCCTGCATCTACTTGTCCAGTCATCCTTATTCATCCTCTCAACATGTCCAAACCATCGCAACGTCCTAGTCTTCATGCACATATCAATACTCTCCAAGTTCAATCTTTGCCTCAGTCCATCAGAACTCAGTCTAACTTTTATACTTACAATACACATCCGCCAAATCATTCTCATGGATGGAAGAGCAAGACGTCGCAGGTTCAAATCTCAAGGAAGGAAAAATTCACCTCAATATCGAAGTCTGCGTGAACTCCAGGGCCAAAATGACTCAAGGTCAAATGTGTAATTATCTGAACTATGCAATACATGCTGAGGTTCCATGGGGCCACATTTTATGAGTAACAAAACTATTGCTGTACCCATGAAAGTCATACTGCCGAACGAAATATAATCACAAAAATTTCATTAAAAAGCAAAACACTTTATAAGCAAACCAAGTTAATCAAATTCTAATGACCTTAAAGACAAAAATTATATACAAGGTCAGAGTCTATCCATGGCAGTGGCAATTTTAAAACTTACGTTCTCAGGTAATAAAGGGCAAGTTTAATTTTTTGTGTCTATCTCCTTTACTTCAGAACGGAACGATGCCGAAATTTGTTATCAATAAGATGACCGGTGATCGTCCTCCGATTGCTCTAGGTCCCATTTGATAGAAAAAGGTCAAAATAGCCCGCTAACTAAAACATTGAATCGGCGATGGGGTATTCAAAGACTTCTCTGCACAGAAGTGGGCCACTTTTGATAGTACAAGGGTTCTTATAGAGCGACGTTGGCTGCCCTAAAAGACTCTCGTAAACTTCTTGTAAAACAAGCACGATGTAGTTAGTAATGTACAGCTTGCTTGGTGTTGAACCATATTGTCCTTACAAAAAATTAGGAAGTTATTACGATCAAAATGATAAAAAAGGAAGATCATTCAGCTACGTAGCTGTTACCGTCCGAAAAATGTTCCCATCTCAGACGGACTTCCAATAAAAGTAATACCACACACGAAGGTAAGTTCCCAAATGAATATCTTGAGTTTTATGCCTTGAACAATGCACAAACATAATGCGTAAAGAATTAAATCTCGTTCAAACTCTTGGCAGGATTCCTGTTGTACTTAACAAAACCAGTATGAGCTATTAAGACCCATCAAGAAAGACCGAACGCTTCTATAGACATAAGGAGTATTTGCGTAGTTCGTAACAGCTACCAAAGGCACCACAAATTGCATCATTTCATGTATCAGGTCTACAGGCTAGATCGCAAATAGAAGAGCACATGCTCACAATGAAGGGGCGAAGATGTGTTTGAGCCAATCTGATGAACCGGTGAGCTCTGAAGGCAAAATTTACACACAGGCGGGGTCGGGGAGAAGCCCAAGTATTTTATGTCCAACAGTGTACCATATAACCGGAAATAACTACTATCTTTAATAGTACCTTCACAACATATAACGAGTTGTCGATACCAATAGGTCACGGTCAAATAAACTAGACGATCTTCCATAATGTGTGGAAAATATGTGTTGATCGTTCTAAACAACAGTGCTCTGTTCCTGGATGGCCGTTTTTCTGACAGCCACTGCTTCTTCGCTTTGCATATTAAGTAGAAATTAGTGTGATGGGGTTCAATTGCATAAGTTGTCATTGCGATTGGAATATGTCGGCTGGCTATCGGGTTCTTCCATTTACCTCTTTCACGAAAAACTAACTGTATAAAACTTTGTTGTAATCTTCAGAGCTGTTGAACTAAATACACATAAGCGGAGTAAGTGTTAAAGTGGTGTGGGGTGGTTGTCCGAAACTATATTTTAAAAATCAAATTTTGCCCTTATCAAAAGTCACCTTGTGACTTACATCAGACTATCATATTACACAATGAACTAATAAACGAGTTTTTACACTCAGGATAACCGTTCAGTTTCCGAAATCTAGTGTCGCTGGATTTCTTGATTCTATAAATCTGTGTGTGCGTGCGTGTGTTCGTGTGTGCGTGTTTGTGTATTATGTTCATCAAAACTGTCTTTTTATGAGTGGCTAATGATCTTAGTACAGAATTTGGTAAACCAATCGCACTGGAAACCTTGTTGGTACATTGCAACCCCAACAGAACAAAGGTCGGTAAGGTCAAGAAAGAACAAGCTTATATGGTACAGGGATTCTAGCCTCCATGACTTGCTGAGTGGAGACGCAAGCTTGATTTTGTTCATTCAAACATTGTCGTGCCCCCCTCCCCCTTGAGAATCGTTGGTACGGTCCTCTCAAGTCTAGCGAGATGACCTCGACTAAGCAACTAAACTGTGCTGTGTCACACGTACGTGGTAACAATATGTGGGCGACAATGCCATTAGTTGACCTTTTCAGAATGCACGTGTCTCCTCCTGTTATTTCCTTGCCACGTTTTGGCTTTCGACGCCCATCGGCTTTTTACGCAATAAAGACAAAAGCAGGTGGAGAGTGAAGGGTAGAGACTGAACTATTTCGAAATCGAACTATGGTTGAAAGATAAGCTTTGGAAAACCAGTGCTAGTGCAGCAGCTATACGAAACTAAACATTATAATAACTGCGAATGGGGATAAGGGTCGGGGAGGAAACATCAACGGGGGAGGTGATGTAAGGCAAAGTGGAAATGTGAAGTCAAGTCCGTGTTTTCCCTGAAGTCAATACTCTCTTACACTCGAACCTAAGTTTCATAAAAAAGTTGAGGCATTGCAAAAGTAATGTCCTTACGCAGTTGTGACCTACCTCTCTACATAGCGCCCATAAGCACCCACTCCATTCTGAAACAACGAGTCGTAAGCAAACCGTGATGAAGCCACTTGCGCCATGCACGCCCAAGTGTCTGGAACTGATGGCTGAAGAATTATCTTCCCACTGTTGGACTGAAATAGAGAAGTGGCAAGGGTGTTATTTCATATCACGATGGTAATTTAGTCCACCAAAACACAACTCCGAAAGTGTTGATATACTCTTTGAAACATGGTGACCTTCTCCCGAACGTATCCACCCTTCATCGTTTCCGGCAGTTACTTGTCTTTCAGTAGCATACGTGACTAGAATTTCAACACGATGCAAATAGAGGGGGAAAACCTCGCCGAAGACCCTAGCTCATAGGTTTTTGTCATCTAATTGGGAAATTTTGTTCCAGTTTTAATTCACTTAAAGACGTAAAACAAGTGTTACCATACCTTTCCTTCTGCCTGTCTTTCTATTTCAGAATCACTTCTTACGGATAAGAAGGACTGACACAATGTCGAATCATCACATATGTGGGCGCTAGATATTGCTATCCTTACTTTAAAAAGTTGCTAGCCAACACTTCCCTTCCAATCGGAAAATCCCCTTGTTTACTGATGATGCTTTAAACGGTGACTTACGTGTATCGAATCTTACCATCTCCACGGCGAAAGATACGCAAGACGTAGCATATAAATTGTAGTTTTGAACAGGCATACGTGTTCTGTCTTATTTGCCTATTGCAGTGTTCATCTTCAAGGAATTTATTAGTGTTCTCGCAGTGTTAAAACGAACGAACAACATAGATCATGCATATGATTGAACCGCTTGAAAGAGCGACGCTTCATTAAAAAGTAGCGACCTAAGTTATAGTCACAGTCAATAAAGGCGGAGATCAAAGGCATCCCTAAACATCTATAGCTTAAAAGAAATACTATTTTCTCAACTTGAATATTGATGTCTTTCACATTGTCACTTCGTCATCGTGAACTTCGCGAGCTATTACTGAGGCCGACTCGTGTCCGATTTTTTATCGCCAAAACGATGGTGACCGAGGCAGTCATTTTCAAACCAGTAAGCCACATCCTTGCGTTTGGCAGCATAATATGTCAAGGTTTGACCGTTCGGTTATTTAAGAGTCTACGCAAAATAAAAATAGTATTGACCCCGTTGCATGTTGAGGTAGTCAAGGTTATGATGACCGTGGATATACTTCTCAGTGCTGCCAAGAGACTTCGTGTGAAAGTAGGTACAAATTGATATAGTGTTTTATTAGATGTTATAGAAATGATTCACTTAACGAGACTTATTAAAACACGAGTCGACAATCATCACAGATTCAAGTGTGATTTAGAAAATAATGCCAATGTATAGGCCTACTTGATCCTATCGTGTAGTTCATGTTGACAAATAGTTTATTCATAATGAAGAGAGGGAGATCTTATTAAAGCATGACTACAAACGGTATTGACCCCTTCATGAGAGAAACAAAGTGAACATGAAAGTGGTTGGTCTCTTGTCAGCTTGTCATTTAGGATTAGTTGGTATCAAATCAGTATGTCTTTCATTATATAGACCACTGTGACATGCTCTTTTTATCTTCACTGATGTGCAATGAGTTCTATCAACCCCTTGCATAGTCTATGTAAACTGAGAATCTATTGTGATTGTCAATCAACAGTTATTACTTCACATGTGTGTCCATGACTGATTGTCGAGGTATGTGTTTGTATTATTGTAGATTATGTTTCTACACTTCTTACATACCAGGAACTGTCCAAGACGAAAGTTCTTCACTCTTAACTGTATGCTGAATAGATGAAAGAAAATGCCCTGCCTTTAACATAGGTACAACATAAGGAAAAGGACTCTCTGAAAAGAAGTGAAACTTTTTGTAACTGTGATATACACTATTTGAATTGGTGGCATATTCAGATTATTTTGGAAGGGGGGCACTTGGCCTTTAATGATTATGTCATTTTTGCAAATCATATAGATTGTAAGCCAAATTCATTCCCTTGTAGAGGTGAAACTACTGCAAAACTCAAATAAACAGGGAAGAGCAATTATTTGTAAGGGAAATTTTTTCTTAACAAGCTAATTGTTACTTGATAACTTTTTGCCCTGAGCTCAAGGAGGGCATATTCCAGTGACCCCCCTAACATACACCACTGATTTGGATAAAGAAAAAATCGATCAATGTGCCATATGTCACACAGGGCACCCGCATCACAGTATTTCATGCCTATACCATTATGTATGATAGTGCAAGGTGTGGTAAAGCTGCAAGATAACAAATTCAACTTACTAAGTTTGATGATATCACAGAATCATCAGCAGGATGCACCTGGTTACCAAGACTTTTTAGAACACTTGCTGCAGCTGAAGGAAGTAATGGTATTCTCTGCTCAGCCGTGGTCATTCTGCAACATTTGCTACACTAAGAGTTGTCAGCCAATGTACTTAGGATAACAATGGCTTGTGTTCCCTCTGAAAAAAATAAAACAGACCAATCATCATCCCAAGATCAAATCCCAAGGCAAAATAACATAGAACTGTTTTGACCTTGTGTAATCCTAGCCTATGGCACCTCACCAGTACCCACTTTGCCCTTGATATCTCAATGGCATGGTATCAAAACTTAGGCCATAAGATCTCAACATAAACCACACAACAAATTCATCTACCCATCCACCTTCTTTATATATGCTAGGCCATACAGGTTATGCTTTACAAGGCACTCAGAATCTAAAAAATATCAATTCTAAACATGGATAAAAATTGTCTTATACCATGAGCAACGAAAGATGGGCGGCATCACATACTTATGAGGTGCTCATTACCATGTATATCTTAAATCATAGGAAAATACTAGATCTAGCACCCAAGGTAGAGTAGTATCCTCTAGTCAATTCATTTCATGCCAAGATCAAAATGCATTTTCCTCATAGAATTATGAAGCCAAGAAGAGTACTAATACCTTGGTGGCCCTCTTAAATAAAAACCTACCCCTCTACTAACATACAGATTAATCTTGAATTTTAATCCAATATGCTACCCTTGTCTTAATCATCTTGAACCCTCATAACACACAGATCCTGGTTGCCCTTTTAAAAAGATAGCACATAAATAATTACAAGATTACTTTATCCAATGCTTATAATTGGTACTCAGAGCACACTAAATACATGCTCTGTAACTACAACTAACATATGTTAAGAGTTGTCACTTCCAGTTGACACCTCTTCCGACACTATATACATGGGTCATATATACATAATTTTTTTTCTCCTAAGCTTTTATATATATATATATATATATATTTATATTTATACATACATACATATATATAACATACACACACACATATATAAAAGCTTAGGAGAAAAACTGCCCTAGAACCTAAGGAATTGTCATTAAAAGACTTGACCAAAAATAATTCATATCACCAACTAAGGCATTATTTACATCTCTGTATTCCTCAACATTTAAAATATACTTAAAATATACATATATGTTTTGTAGTCTGAGGAACATCAGCAGACAGGACATGAAACCTAAGG
>JAAAKL020006405.1:5230-18050 GCA_010016065.2 Carybdea cf. marsupialis auct. non (Linnaeus, 1758)
ACATTCTCTTTGCGGTAAATGCCGCGCTTCTTATGTTGGCGATAATGCCACTCTCCCCTTTATGATAGAAATACCGATTGTGTACTTCATCCATATGGCGATTTACTTGTACAACACATGCGGTCATAACATATCTTCCATAACATTCTCTTTGCGGTAAATGCCGCGCTTCTTATGTTGGCGATAATGCCACTCTCCCCTTTATGATAGAAATACCGACTTTTGTTGAACGACCACGTTAACAAAATATCATTTACAGATGTGTTTGTTTTAGCAATTACCTTCCACGAGACGAAGGAAGATAACCAAGACATGTAAAATAAGTAGTAAGGACGTTAATTTGACCTGTTTCTTCGTCTTCTCCTAAACAACAGTGATTTCAAGGATGTATGTGAAGCGCATCAGACGGTCAACATTCACTCAGGCTGCGCGTCATAGGGTATAAGATTATGAATAGAAGACAATAACTTGATAAAGAATAACTATTTTTCCTGTTGATTGCTCTATTCATTTACTTTATATTCCATTGCAATATGTCATTACAGTATGTTAATGGACACAGATTGACAGTAAAGTCTGGTGATATTATTGAAAACAGTAGCACAGATCAAGGGGGTTAACACTGAGGTTTTTGGTGTTGGTCGATCACAGTGAAACTCCGTATCTTTGATATGCATGCGACGAAAGAATCTGCGGCTGAAGAGCAGATCATCCATATCATTGTTAGTATTTGAGGTGGTTGCATTCACAGTTCGCTCCTTGTGTATGGTTCTTGTTTTCGTGTTTGCGTTTGACACGATGTTATTGATTCTTTCTTGCTCGTCCAATAGTTCTGCTATAATCGTCTCTAGTGGTGCTCCCATTTCCTTGACATTCGAATCGTATCGAAACCCATATCTACATCGTGCTGTTAGATCTTGTATCATATGGCGTCTTTGCAATTCTAACTGTAGCAACGATTTCATACATGCGCTCTCTCGCAGCAGAGAATAATCGTTGGGTATGGAAAAATTAGCCGTGTCCTCCATTACTCGAACATGTGAATAAATGATATATCTTGGAAATTCTCTCGCTTTAAATAGGATACATTTGATGAAACGGGAGAGAATATACCAGCACATCGTTTTACTAAGCTAAACCCTTTCTTCGTTCCTAAACGAAAATAGTTTTAAGTGACTAAGATTCGATCATACCTTAAAATAGAAATGTTGACCCAAGTAAACAAGCACAACCACTGTGTACAAAGTGATGACTCACGTGTACCATCCCGTCTAAGAACAAGTCCAGGCTACATTGATGATTAGATCATCATGACATCATGTGTTTGTCTATAGACACAATAGAAACATCAACCCTTGTTCTCAACACAATAGCACTTCCGGTGCCTCATTTTTAGGTTACCACACTCGAGGTTAAACTGTCAAAAAATCTGCTACCCTCGAACACACCGTCTAAGAAGATGTCCTGAACCGTGCCCTAGAGATTTATCTGAGAACGATGCAAGACAATAAACGACCCACACAGGATTTGTCGGCAGTGCCCCTCAGCAACCCCAGATGATCTGGAGGCCCAGGTAGTCACATTCCTCGGTTCAACCAAGTTCTTACTGCCCCTCGATGAAACCAACATCCGTGATGGGAGGGCACTTCTACTAGCTTACGCCTGCTTTCTACACAACAACGAATCCGTCGACGAAATGTATTTCGGTAAGTCTCTGACGACTACCACCACTGCACTGAATATCTACACTACTGTCATGGACTACATAGGTGAAAAAGACATACCAATCACAAAAATTGTAGCTACTGCAGCTGATAGTGCTCCCACAATGATGGACCGTCGGCATGGTGTCCTCAAACTGTTACAGGACGACAACACTGTTCATTGTGTTATTTATCTTGAAAATTTGGCTGTGAGAGCTGTGGATCCGGAGCTAAAACAATATCATGAAAAGAGTTATCCAAGATGCAAACTTAATAAAAGCACATCCCAAAACAGAGTTGCTTTTCAAAGAATTCTATCAGTATATTGCCCAGG
This sequence comes from Carybdea cf. marsupialis auct. non (Linnaeus, 1758), assembly GCA_010016065.2. Lineage (NCBI taxonomy): Eukaryota > Metazoa > Cnidaria > Cubozoa > Carybdeida > Carybdeidae > Carybdea > Carybdea cf. marsupialis auct. non (Linnaeus, 1758). Next base: position 7,268 of record JAAAKL020006405.1, read on the forward strand.
GTTACGTGAGATTAATTCTGCACACTCGGGCGCAATGGTTCTCAAAGGAAACTACCTTGAGAGACTGGTGGCGCTCAACGACGAGGTGAGGGACTTTCGTAATTATATGGAGGTATTTCAGTTTTTGAAATTTTCGGACTCGAAAGCATTGATCAGATACTTGGCAGATACATTTGGCCAGCTTAATTGATTAAACACAGAACACCAGGCGGCACAGGAAACGCTTATAGACTGCAAAGCCAAAATTTGCGACTTTATCAGCGACCTGTCCTTCTGGCGCTCGCAGACCACCCGACGCCACCTTTCTCAGTTCCCGCACCAAAGTCAGTGTGAGCCACCGGACAAAGGGTCAACACTGAAGACCTCGCCAAGCTGTTTAATGCCAGATACGCCAAGCTGTTTAATGCCAGATATGCCAAGCTGTTTAATGCCAGATATGCCAAGCTGTTTAATGCCAGATACGCCAAGCTGTTTAATGCCAGATACGCCAAGCTGTTTAATGCCAGATACGCCAAGCTGAAAACAATAGCATTTCCAACGTGGATTACTCAGCCTTTCTTTTGGATTGTGAAAGTGAAGAGTGTTTGGATATGGACACAGCTCAGGTTGAGGAGTTGACTGTGTTGCAGAACGACAACAATATGAATTCTATTCATGCTGTCAGGAAGGAGATGATGTGGTTGGACGACCAGGTCAGTACTAAGTACAGGAAGTTAGCTGCCATGACCCAGCAACACTTCTCCCGTTTCCCACTACATACCTGATTCAGTGCTATGACGGAAATTTTGACAAAGAAAAGAGAAAGTTTGGAAATCACTTATTGTGGAGATTTTCACTAAAATTGACGTGTTTTCTCCACGAATTTCCGGCTTGGTAGCTAGCACTAGGTTTTTGGATGTTATCCTGAAATCAGATTTTGTTTTCATCCTGATTTCTGCAAATTTCCATCTTTTACTTTGATTCTTGATTTTATTCCAAACAGATAGTTGTCTCAGTTGACTCTTATTGTACATTTTAACTGATTTATCTTTTGTAAAATCGCATTTGTAGATTTTTTGGTAAAACTGAATAGTTCCCTAATCGCTCACATTTCGATTGATAAGGATATATACCCTTTTTCGCATCAAGTGCCAAATTTCACAATATCCTTGCTAGCAGTTCATCAGATTTATTTCTGTTATGTAAATAATTGACCATTTATGATGTAACTAGAGAAGCTGGAATTTCATATTGGTTAATATATTTTCATTTTTATATTCTAGAGTTCGATTTTGGGAGGGGAGGAATGGAATTGGCCGGCCGTGTAAGGGAGGAATGGTCACTTGAAGGTTGAGAAACACTTTCATAACCCAAACCGAAAGAGCACCACCCTACTACATGAAATGTATTATCATGTCATTTTAGTCCCGATGGAGTTACTTGTATTGCAATGAAATACAGTAGAAGAGAGGAGGCCTATCAGCCCCACAGTCTATCAACTCTACGAAATCTTGAAGACTTGGCACAAAGATAGCCATTACAGCCATGATAGCCATGACATCTGTCCGACATACTTCAGTCATGTTAGGTTCTAAAGAACGGAAAACGGAAACTATACTTCTGACAAATTTTCGTTTCTTCGGGTCTATTGGTAATATTACTATAAACACAATGCCAAAGATTTTAGAAAACCTACTAACAAGAATGATTTAGTTAGTGCCCTATTTGTCAGACCAAGCGAGGCATGATCATTGCCCTATATCTCTATTGGCTTTGAGGACTTCTTCAAAAAAGTATTTACAACAAAGTATGTCTTACATCTGGGAAACATTTCAAAAAATGCGATACCCCATTATTTTATACATAATGCCAAATCGAAAGTATCTATAGATAGTACAATTACACGAATATTCAGCCGTGAAAACAATCATCACGTTACCAACGCAATTAACAGAAACAGAACCTGTATTAACAACGACAATAGCAACATTAATAGTGACAACCGCAGTACTTTCTATAATTCGAAAGATGTTATGATCTTTTCGAACAAATACATGACCATAAGGAACCTGACAACCAGAAAATCGAATATCAGGACTACTAGGTAGCAGGCATATACGAGATTTCATACAGTGGGTGCAAGCAAGTTTATATCGGTAACACTATTTGCTTCTCTTGACGAAAGCGGTTCCAAAGTAATGCCTTTATTAAAGAAGACATGGAAAATGCGCTCGTTGTTCATAGAAGCGAAACGCACCATCGTCCGTACATAAATAACACTCGTTTATACTAAAACAAAAAAATGACATGGGTTCCCGAAAATTGAAGGAAGCTGCTCTTGTTAAGAATGTTGAGTCTAATGCCCCTGTAGCCGATCTGCAGCGCAGCAAAAGAAAATATGAACACTCCATCTGATCAAAATCTCCGAGAATTCGCATTTATCAACTACACACCGTCATAAAACTAAATGCGATTACAAAAATGAACGTTAGTCACTACGTGACTTGTGTTTACGTCAACAAGAAATACGGACATTTTCAATTAAAATTATGGTTGCCATCTGATCGCCGCTGTACTTACCCGTAAGATCCTTCAATAGATTATACGTACCCGTATGTCTAGCTTCTATTTCTTCAATTTATTAATATTCTTATCCCTATTACAACTATTTCTTAGATATCTATTCTTATTATTATATTTTGTTTCTTTGGTTTGTTTATATCATATTTTTCTAATGTTGCATCATCCACCCGTCTCTTGTTTCTTGTAATGTATGACCATCTCCATACCCCTCCCTGGCCTTGTTATATGCTCGTTCCCAGCTCTTTTCAGCTAGGCCTCAACAATGGCATACTTTCGTTGGAATGTACCATGCTACAGTTCACTTTTAAACCATTATATACAGCAAGTGCTTGTGCAGTTGTGTAGTGATGCAATACCAAGAAAAAACATCTCAAATTTTTCTCATGGCTTACTGACAAACCATCATACAGGGACCGAAGTTCAGTACCACAATGTTTTACCATACAGATTTTATAACACTAATGTCTACATTCAGTCATAACAACAGAAAGAAACAGACAATAACCAGAGTCATAGCAGGCTACTATATTCAATTAGGCTACACAATTTCCGTAAAATTCACTTGTACCACTGAAAAGTGATTTTAAGAAGCCTGTCTCTTACCAACAACAGTAGAGAATTAGTGACAAAAATTGTGAATTGTTTTCCTCTTGATAATGGTTCGAGTTTTGATCAAGCAGTAGAGCTATTAATCATAGTGCATCAACCATCAACTTTTATGGCTTTGATGCGAGCATCTTCAAACTCTTAGAACTGTGCTACCGCAGTTTTGTATCCCTCCCAGCTCTTAAATCACAGGAAATATAGTCTGAAGGAAATGAAACTTATAAGACAAGTAATATTGGATATATATAAACAAGTTAATGAAAGCAAACACTCATTGCTTGCTTACATATTTCTCATAATATACAGCTTTATACCTATACTACAGACATTGGCAAAGACAGGATATATATCCATCATGATGTGAGTCAGTATAATCAAAGTTGACGGGAGCAATGGACTTCATTCATTGGTTAAAATGCCCAAAAGAAGAGAGAGTACCTCTCGTAGTAATATTTAAATGGCTAACCCCATTCCAATTTAAGGATAATGACCCACAACATGGAGAGTCAATATCATTCATGTCGATGTCAATGTGAGCATCTTCATACTCTTAGAACTGTCGTACTGCAGCTTCGTTTCCGTTGTTTCAATACTCCTATTGTTTCAAGCAGAAAGTTTTACGAGTTTATAGGTATATTTCTGTTGAGGCAACAAATTAGTGAACAGTTGTCAGTGACCATACACTTGATCTTATCAACACATGAACGGAGGATCATGACATCATCAGCTCTGTAAATGTCTTGGCTGCTGCGTATTATGACCACTTAACTGTATCAGCTTTTATCTACATAGAAAAAAACACAGTACACGCGGAGAGAGATTATCTACAGAAACGTTTGATTTGACAGATTTGAACCTCTCTCCTCCACTTCAGAGTTATTTCACTTTCCACATCTGTCAAGGACTTCGTTGAGGCTTACGAGTCACCTCTCTTAATTATACTTCATTCACATGCACCAATCCCCTGAGAATAGTAACTTGACAACCTTTCTCACTATGACTGAATGAGGAAATTTAAAAACTAAAGCAACAAAAACATTAGTTTACATGGCATTGGAAAGCTTCTATAGAATTTAAGGTAGGGCATTGCATCTTTGACAGTTCCTACTTTATAATGATGCAATTCATAGCTCAAAACTGAATTTTGAGCTGCTATTATACATGATAACAAAAGGACAAAGAGGGTTGTAACCAAGTCATGGTTACGTCCTACCCTCATATATTTTGTTTGTCTCATCACTAGTCAGTAAATTAACTTCAGGAATTGTGACCTTGACGTTACAGCAGATTTGTTGCAATTTTCTTAGATTGGCTTTGTAGGTTGCATAAGTTGTAATTAAGTCACCCTCGTGGGCATTCATGACACTGCGTGATATTTGTATGTATGTATGTATGTATGTATATATATATGTGTGTGTAATGAGAATTCTCGAATCTTCCTTGGTACTGCTACATGTTTAGGATAAACAAGGAGCATTTAGCCTCATTTGCACTTCTTTGCATAATTTGTCTGTGAGTCTGTATGACTCTGGTCAGTGTAACCCTTCCTTTCCATTAGAGTGTTTGTAACTAAATAGCTGCTAACCACTTGTACTGGATTGACCCATACCAGAGAGAGATAAAAGGCAGAAAGCCCATTTTTGCATCTTAATTACGTCAGGATCTACCTCGCCCAAAAAATATTTACGCCCCTTGCCCTTGTTACTGGTGCTATTTATATTCTATTAATAAAATTCTTCTAAGAGTCAGTTAAGACTTGCCAATGATTTGCTCTTTTTTCCACAGAGAAGGTAAACAGGACCAGGAACAATATAGCATAAAAAGCAACATCTGTTATTGACATGGATGTAAAAGGATGTACCAATGAATTTAGTAACTTTGCTACAGCTAGCGATAAACAACTTGGGAAATTGTTGTCCAACAGGTGTTCTGACAGATGACTGTTCACCATAAGTCAAGTACGTCAATATGCCAACCAGCTTGAAATGGGCCATATAAGATCCGTGTTTGAAAAAGACATCCTTCAATACTGAAGAAATTTTTTGACAAGAAGAAAATGTGTCAGTTTACAGCACTATATCAACAAAAAGAAATATGCCTCTTGGGATCCCACACGGGTCAGTATTAGGACCAATATTATTTCTGTTTTACACAGCTCTGTTTGGAAATATTTTATGGGCTAATGATACCAGCTACCACCTATACAGTGACGACACTCAAACCATTGTCATTTAAATAATAGAAGGTAGACCTAGCAGAAACTAAAACAGAAGCATTTATACATGAGATTGGTGACTGAATGGACTGGAATATGTTCATATTGAATGGAGACGAGACAGAATTGATAGTTGTGTGTGTGATAAATGTTAATCATCACCTTTCTGCGCAAATGTAATCTCTCTCAATATGCGATGATAATCATCACATTATCAAATTTGTATCTACTACTTTTACTGGACGTTTAACATCCTTACTATCCTCATGCCTGGAGGTTGGATGCCTCCTGGGAACGACACAGCCTTGTGGGTCGTCTTCTCCACGTGTTGCGGTCTTGAGTGTACTCAGGAGTCAGAATAAGATCTATTAGATCCTTTTTGAGATTGCCCATCCACAGCTTCCTTGGTCGACAACCTCCAGGGGGGGGGGGGGTGTTGCTGATGTCCATGGTTCTGCCAGGCATCTTCTTGAATTCATTGGATGTGGCCATGCCACCTTAGCCTGTTTGTTTGCAGGGCCAGGTCAATGGTCTGTAGGCCTAGATGTTCTCTGATCATGCCAGAGGTCCAACCTTCGTTATGTCTTGCCCCACTGAGCCACCAGACCATGGCATTATCATTCCTTTCTAGTCGCCTGATGTCTTCAGTATAGACTAGCCAGGTCTCTCTGCTGTACAGCAGTACACATGTCTTGTAGGCATGGCCTCTGTTGTGGAAAGAAAAGTATTGGTTGGCCAGCACAGGGAGCAGTTCCCCGAATTTCTTCCATGCGGAACAGATGCAAGCAGTAACTGCATCTGCACATCCTTATGCCTGTCCAATTACAATACCTATGTAGCAGAAGGTTTCACTGTGCCTGGGATCTCCCAGTTTACAAAGAAAGTGGTTTGAGTGGTAGGAGTAGGAGGTGGGTCGGGTTTGCTGTACTTCCTGCACTTGAAGCCTAGCACTGAGGACAAATAACCTTTAACAGATGAACTGCACTTATATACCCAGTGCTTGCCGTGCTGAAAGTAAATTGAATTATTGCCAACTCCTAGCAACTGCCTTGCTACAGACACTACAGGGGAAGGCGGGAGTGCAACTTCAAGCTTCTGTGTTGGGCTCCTTGTCAAGAACTCTGGTCTTGAGTGTGTTCACTCTGAGTCCCTTCACCTCAAGTCCTTCCTTCCAAGCTTTGACTCTTTTACTAAGCTCTTTGGGAGCACTAGCCATGATCACAAAGTCATCAGCATAAAGTTACTGCAAGGGCCATCCTGTTCTGAGCTCCTGTGACTAGGCCTCCATTTCTATGATAATAAAGAGTGGGCTCAGGACCAAGCCTTGGTGTACCCTGACTTTGACTATGAAGTCTGCACTGTAACTGCTGTGGACTCAGATGCATGCTCTGCCATTCTGCACATGGCCTGCACAACTCCAATTAACCACTCTTTGATACCTAGCTCAGGGGCGGCTCCTAATATAGTGCACTGGTGCACCGCACCCCCTGAGCCTGTCATAATATATGTTACCCAGATGAGGCTGTTCCTCACTCAATGGACAACGTAATTTCTTGTCAAGAGGTCTCTTTTTCAATTGCATCATTTGTAAATTATGCAACGAACAGGAGATTACAGTTGTCTCATGACGTCAGTAAAGCAGCATAGCTGCAGAGCCATTACTGCTAGTATCTAGTAATTTACAGACTACAGTTCTAGTCAAATTGTAAGTCCCCGAACATTTTTTGCTAATGTGATCTATTGTTGTCAGACATTTCTCGACATTCAATTGGTCGCCGATGTTACGTTAGCTGGGTGCAGAATTGTAGATGTACCCAATTCCAGTCATGAGAGTTTCTATGCCATTGACGTCAGAACATTGCTTTTCAAGGTTTTGACCGGAAACCACGATGGTGCCTCGATAAATGAGCACTCAGGCTGAAAAAAACAGAATTTATAGACCACTCATTCCGCCAAAAGGCAACTGACTTCAGTTCAGGAATTAGGCCTACCCCACATTAAGGTTGGAGAAGCCGATATGTTTTTGTTAGTCGCTCGTAGTTCTTCTGAGCGGGGAAAGATCAGTTGGGAAGAAAAGTGGAACTTCACTATCTGGAAGAAGGAGTATGCTACAAGTACCATCAGTACCGCCGAGAGGGGGGTAGCCAGGGCAAGTGCCCCGGGGCCCGGGCCCTTGAGAGGGCCCGGTCCCTACCAGCGGCCATCAATTTAGTTTGTCATGTTGCTATGTTTTGGAAAGTCATTTCGTTCATAAAAGGCGAGAAAGTGCACTGTGTCATAGAATGCAAGTCATCGCAGTGTCATAATATTTAAATTGGAAAGCAGTGGGAGATGAGACTGTCCAACAAACATCATCTTTTTGTTTTATTTAAGCCAACGCTTTTCTATCCTAGCGTATAAAAGATACTGATGCATGGAGTGCAGTTTCAAATTTCAAGTGTTCTTTGTTTGGCCTTTTTCGTAAACAATGTGACTTCATGCGCGAAATGTTTGCATTGCTCTTAGAATCTTTTGCACCTTGCCAGTTACAGTTGCCTCTGCAGAGCGATCATTCAGCAAGCTCAAACTGATCAAAAGTTTCCTGCGGAGTAGCGATTGAAGCGATTTAACTTTTTTCAGAGCAATACTAAAGCTATGTGAGGAGTCACTGAAATGGCGATAGTGCATAAGTTGTAATTTATCAAACTCAAATTAATCTTTCGTTTGAAAAGTGGGCCAAAAGCCACAAACTGCCCCGGGGCCCGGCGTTCCTCTCGGCGGCCCTGAGTACCATCGAGGTAGACTGAATGTTTGCCATGACTTGGCTGTTTACGTTGTGGTAGAAGATATTGAGGTGAGTGAGTTCTATTTTTACGTCAACATAGCTGGTGATTTACGTGGTCAAGTCGGCCGTTCCTTACGATTTTCAGCTTGCAGATTACTTTTGTAGGCCACATAGCCTATTATTTAAGAAAAACCAATTTACTGAAAGTTTGGAATAAACAGTGCAAGTTGTATTGAGTATTCCGATGTTTTTTTGATTAAGGATTACAATCGACATTAACAACTATGGATACTGTCAGAAGTCTGTGATCAACACCCTTTTTAACATTGACGTTAGAAGAGAAACTTGAAGTAAAACGTCTTAGTCCAGACAAACCGAAGAGTAGGTTACACGACTATTTGTAATGGGAAGTTTAACAAGGACTGGTGCAGTAAGTATGCATTGTTGACATGTTGTCTAAGTTCACAAAATGTTTACTGTTTCCCATGCATTCTACTTGGAAACATAACCAAAGATCCAACTTGGCTAGAGACCGGTGTGAATGACTGGAGACATTTCAGGTACACAGACACGAGAAAAGTGCATCACATATGGACAATTGCATCAAGCTTGAGTTTCATGGCCAAGTAAACATTGCAGAACAACTTAGTTTAGCAAATAAATCCAGGATTGCCAAGCACAATACTGATGTAGAGCGAATGTGACATGGTCACTATTATGTATCATAGCATATCACCAGAATAGTTTCATAAGTCACAAGGTATCTGGTTGCTTAGGTATCGTTTCAGCATGCTAGAGCTGAAACGGAAACTATTACTGCAACTTAGAATTTTCATTTGCTACTAGAAACCCGTGGGCTTAGCCGGTAGTTTCTGTTTCCCACACTTTTCGCATACTATGTTGCTGATCCAGTATTGGTATCAATGACAAATCCCAACACTTACCGGTAATTCTACCATGCAACAGGAACTTGCTTTCGTATAAGTAACCAGCATCGCTAGCTTTGATTCAGAGAAAGTTCGGTAAAGTTATACTCTACGTCGGTCATATCGATCTAGACAAGAATCAATCTACACTGTTTACGCCACGATCGCCCGTCTTTTCTGTCTATTGGTTAAACAAGGAAGTGGACCCAACTTTGCAAACCGTGTTGTTCTTTCAAGTACGCCCCAGCTGCTAACCAACCTTACAACTGGTGTCAGAAGTCGTCAAGACCAAGAAAAACGGGTGAAGACTGGTAAACTAAGTTATGGCAGAGATTGCAGCCCTAACCGCCAAGCTTGATGAACTCCAACGGCGTCTAGAAGAAGAATGGCAAGATCGCATGCATGGGACTCCATCACCAGCAGCTGACCCAGTTGTAACCGTTAAGGTTCCTAGAGAACGTAAACTGAAACGTTTTCATGGTGTAAAGGACTACAAATCCTTAGAAGATTGGATCGCGGACACCGATAGAGCCATCAAGGCCCAGCAGTTGACAGATGACAAGGCCCTGGATTTTCTTCTTTACTACTTGGTAAAGGGGCGGGAAAGGATTAGGTACGTTTACAGCCTCCCAGGGAGCGATCTAGCCCTGAAGACGTGTATGGGATCCTGCGTAAAGTTTTCCTGCAAAGGCGTTCCCAAACCCAAAGGATGCAAAATTTGTATGGACGGAGACAGAGGCATAAAGAAACGATCCGTGACTATTCACATGCCTTGCTCAAAACAATAGACGAAATCGAACGTTACCATCCTGGAAGCATCACTGAAAAGGACAGTTTGCGGAAAGTGTGTATGACAAGAACTTGAAAAGGGAACTCAAACAACAAATCAGAGACCATCCTCACAAGACATTCCTGCAGATAAGGGAAGAAGCTGCTAGGTGGTGGACGAAGGCGATGACTCCCCCACATCCTCTGGTACCATGAGTGATGCTGACCCAGCTGATGAGCATTGTAACGCTGTCAACCCCACAAGATATGAAGACCTCATCAAAGGCCTCATTTCAGGCCAAGAAGCACTGCAACAGAGTCTTCAACAAAAACAACAAGCCCTGGCAGAGCAGCAAAAGTTGCTTTCGTAGCTGGTAGACAAAGTAACACCACAACCAACAACCATTGAGAGGATCCCCCACTGTTATGGTTGCAGACGCTCTGGACACTATCGCAGGGACTGCCCAGCCCAGAAGTACAGGAATGAATCAGGGAACAAACGACCAGAACAGGCTTTAAACGAGGAATCTCCACGTCTATGAGCCAAGCCATGGAGCACAAGGAAGGCTCGCAGAAACCATGTCTTGTTGGCAATGCCCCTGTCATCACAGCTTCAATAGCTGGAGTCACCACTACATGTCTTGTTGACACTGGATCGACTGTGTCATTACTGCCGGAGTCATATTTTCTGAACAAGATCCAACCAGTCACCATCTTAATCAAAGTAAAGGATGCCATATTGGACTTCATGCTGCAAATGGTTTGGACCTTTCATATGTTGGATATACAGATTGAGGATGTCACCATCCCCAACTGTGCCATCTTCCTCCTGAAAGCCACCCCTGAAGTTGACAAACAGAGATCAAAAGTTCCTGGCCTTCTGGGTACCAACATCTTAGCTCAAGTCCCAAGGTTCCAATCACTGCTAGGCCAAAGAAATCA
>JAAAKL020006406.1:0-18050 GCA_010016065.2 Carybdea cf. marsupialis auct. non (Linnaeus, 1758)
GTTCTTCAGACAAACTATCTGTTTTATGTATATATATTTATATATATATATATATATATATATATATAACTATTGACATATTCCGGTTTCCTATTTGCAGCTGTTGTTCGTACTTCCTTCCGTACACATACTCTCCCATGCAGGAAGCCAGACATTGCTAATTCGCTGAGACACTTTTTATATGCGATGCACTACTGATGGCCTTCCGGTCTTCTCAAAGAAAGTTAATATATGAAGAATAATAATTGAAATATAGCATTTCATTTAATGTGTTTACTTTGAATTTACATTTATTTATTATTATTCCTGTTTACGTTGAACAGGACGGAGAACCAGTTATTATCATATACATTTTAAGTAATCTGGAAATATCTTGCAAGTTGAAAAAAATATCCTTGTTTCAATTAGAACCACACACCTCATCTTCCGTCAAAAAATCCGAAATGGCTTGGGCAACATTGTTTAAATTGTATAAGACATGCACTGTACCCATTCCTGCATACATTCTGTAATATAGGACTGGAAGGGTAATGGCACAAAGACAATAAAATGAAGTTCAAAACTTATCAAAGATCCACATGATACAAAGTGCGTCATGTAAACATGGAGACTGAAATACCTTACCTATGTACACACAAGGATACGAACATACCGAGAAAGATGCCAACAAGAATATGCATGCAACAGTGCAATAAACATCCTGTATTAAAGATGTAACAAGGCATATTCAGTTGCTATTAATGTTCTAAGAAAGGAAATTCTTAAAATTAGCATTTCTAGGAAACGGCCGCTTCTTAAACTTCGAGATATTACCTAGCTGCGTCTCTGTGAATGCTCATGGTTGCGTTGATTCTGTTACTATTGCCAAAGTTTGCAAACGCTATTCAGCAGTGTAAGCAGTATTAGAAATCTTATATAGTTATCGCAATAAAGGTAGGTTGCTCCTTTACATTTTTAAAACTAAAATAAAAAGATGGCTAGCAGATAATAGATTTCACAGCACTAAAATATCAAAGTGAACAAACTGTCATGATTTGTATTAAATTGATGTTATCATAAACAAGCCAATGTGTTGTTTGTTATTTTATCAATTCATATCCTCAAGTATGAGTGATTATAAATAAAGTGGTTTTGCAGAACTCACCTGATAGAAGATAATCCTTAAAATAGAGTTGAAGTGTTTCTGCTTAGCCAAACTCCTAATTGTCGAGGAAACGTCTTGGTCTCAATGACGTGCTTTAAAAGCCTTCCTTCTCCTGTCGTTTCTGCAATAACTTATGAATGATTCCAATCATCTGAATTACATATCCTTTATTATCAATTTGAAAGCCAGCAACTGTTCTTTGCAATTACAAATAACAAAGTCGAAATAGATTCAAGTCTGTGATTGATTAATGTACTCGGCAAATTCTGCCCACGTTTTACGAATGCTAGCTGTGTGAATAAGAAATGAAATCGACTCTCGGCAACCTCTTGTCCTGTTATTTAAAATCTAAAAATGTAAAGTAGAATGAGATTAGTTCCAGATTATTGATATTAAGGCTGCTGCGAAGCATCAAATAAATCAGTCTTTGATGATGGGATTTCTTTAGTTTCCACTAGCAGTTCTGATAACCGCTGAACACACTTGAGCCAAACATCAGATAATAACAGAGAGTGTTGTTTTATCCGAGATTTCAAACAGAGTTTTATAATAATCGTTAGTTTCAACACAATCAGGTGCTATGATCTTTAACAAGCAGAATATTTTCTAGTTCTTACTTGTGCAGTTTAATTATTCGACTGGTCTATTGTCACTTCGTTTACACACACTTTTTGCCAGTTTTGTAATTGGTGCGCTACTTGTTTCTACTAACACCTTATTTCACCATCTACTTTTGCCGTACGACTAAGTGTGTACTTTATAAGTGTACCTGCCCTAAAGTAAATGTACACAAGCAACAACTATAGTTTTGGCATGATAATCGGCTGCTGATAAGCAGTAAGTCTAGAGTCTTGCTACAAGTCAACAAGAAACAATTATGAGGCCAGCACATGACTCTGAACATACTTATATTCCACGACCAGCATACTTAACCATGGCTGTACTTATGCTCCTCTTACCAGAATCCTTTTTGTATATTTGTGATTTGGCAACTGTTTTATGTGAATGAAAGAATTTGAAGTCCTTAACGAACGGCACCTGTGCATCCTTTCTTTAAGTCTTTTGAACATCGTAAGTTGCTGTCACATAGCAAAGCTCTTAACATTTCAATGTTAACTTTTACGTGAGGAAGCTAGGGTATTAAATACATAATAAATATAGAACGAAAGTATTTTAATGCTTGTAGTTTTTCCGCCCGTCGAAGTTAGTCTGCAGTAGATCAATTACGTGAAAATAAAGATTAAAGATATGGTCTAGATTCCAGTATGACAGTGATCCTCAACCTTTTTGACTCGAGGATGCCCTTTTGTGTTGAAAATGTGGCTTAGTAACTTTAGGCATGATGTACAAGGGATAAGCATTACGAGCATTTCATGCACTTCTCAAGAGCTCGATTATTAATGCCGCCAATAAAAATGGTAGTGCTATTTCCTTTAGTTGACTCGATTTGTTAACTACGATCCAGATCAAAAGAAATTAGCATTTACTCAATACGATCCATAACAGGTTATGTCAGCAGAAACATTATCTGCAAATATTGTGTGTGCGTACTACAGAATAGTATATTACATTATTGTGTTGTATAATACAGTATAGCATAGCAAAGTACAGTTAAGTATAACATAGCACAGTATACCTAGTATAGCCTAGTATGGTATATTGTAACATGGTATAATTTAGTGTAGTACAGAATAGCATGGTACAATACAGTATAGGAAAGTATAGTAAAACATAGCATAGGATAGATTAGTATAGATAAGCAGAGCATAATATAGTCTAGTAAAGTACAGTATATTTAACTGTAATATGATATTTGCAGTATTGTATGGCACAAACTATCATAGTATAGTGTAGTAAAGTATACGTTAGTGTAGTATAATGTGGTATAGCATAGTATACTATTCGATAGGGTGGTATAAGATAGCCTACTCTAGTCTATAAAAATAAAGTGTATTTAAATGAAAACAAGTAGCGGATTATATGTCACAGTCGGTCATAGTGCATTACAGTATAGTATAACCTACAGTATTTTAGTATAAGATAGTACAGTGTAATTTAGTAAAGTAATATGGTATTGTGCAGTCTACTATAGTATAGTATAAGGTATATACACATAATGATATAATAAATTATAAAATTGTGTTGGGTATTACAGCACAGTATATATATAGCAAAATAATATCTCATAGAAGTATTATTGGATAGCACATCTATTACGATATGTCATATAGTATAGTATACCATTCTTTACTTCAGAAGAACGATTATATTTTGCTTTACAGCTTTCTTAGTTTTCCTTCAAATGTTTGAGCTGATCTATAATCAGAAAATTTCAATCTGAAGGTTTCTGTCCAGATAAAAGTGTTCTGAGCAATTCAATATACTTACACACCAATTTCACCTTTGGCACAAGATTGCAAGCAGCTGGCATTGTAATGTAACGCGAAATGTTGATATTTCCATGTAAACGTTTTTTAGTACTTTTTTCTTGAAAGTATCGACCTGCCCCATAGTAAATTTTTTTGTTCCTTCTTCAGTTAGTATTTATCATTTATAATGTCACTACAGACCAATTTATTCATAGGAAAGTCGGTGAAAAGCTTTCACGTAAATCGTTAAGGTATCTATTAAAGTATGCATAATCTGTACTAGTATTTGACAATCGATTTAAAATAACCCGGAGCAAAAACATTTCTAAGGTAAGAATAGTTGTACCGACAAAAGTACCTTAAAATGGTTAGGTGGCTCTGCAATGAGCACATGTAGTTGAAGATTGTACAGATAAGGCTGCAATGACCTATGGCAACCTCTAAACCCTCTTGGCTTTGAGAAAATTAGCTACTGTAGTCCACTAGCGGGGCCACGGGAAGACAAGCCCCCCTCACTTGTCTTAAAAATCAAATTTGCAAATCGCCCAAAGCCGATGAGAAAATTGGGGTGTCGACTTGGAGGAAGACTACCAAGACGCAGAGACATTCAGCGCATAGGTCAATAATAATAATGTACCAAAGTGCTTCGAGTCAAATACCCTTACTCAAGAGGCCTCTTGCATTTAGTCACCTTCTTCACAATTGACACTGTGAACTTTCCAACTAAGATTCTTTTGCGAATTGTCAGGAAACTAACAATTGTCAAGTATATCACCACGCCCACGCCCTATTGCACGTAAGTAAATGGAAAATGCCCCCTCCCCCCCCCCACACACTTTTTAAGGATAGTGCCGCCACTGATGTAATCTGTTCCTTTAGAAAGCCGATAGGAAAAGTGATTAAACAAATACCTGCAGAATAATAGTGTAGATAACACAATCTGATCAACTGTATTTAGAGCAGCATCAACATTTAGTATAGGAACTGTAACATTCTCTATATTCATCAAAGAAGAAGTGGACAACACCTGGGAATAAATCAATAATAAGATGGGCAAAAAAATTGTCAGAGTGCTACTCCTGTAACCGTAAAGGCAAAGAGGCAGACTGTTTCACGTAGGAAACCTCAGAAGAAGCCAATATTGCCAGATTGGTTTCTTTAGCCCCAAGAAGGCCTTTTGTCATATCCGGTACCTACACCCCCCGTCTCTTTTGCCGAAAGAATAAAAAAGGAGACATGGAGTAGTTTATGGACAACAAAAAAACTCTTCAAACTTTTATAGGACCAAGATAAACAATGAAATTTTTAATAAAGTGATTACATCAAGATATGTATGGGCACCTAAGCATCAAATTCGAGTTGACCATTTTATATAGAATTCAAATCAAGTATAAAAGTCAGCCCAAACTCACAAAAGTGGGGGACAGTTTATATTTGTCCTCCGTTGTTTGGAAAAATTTGAGCTATTTGTTTTTTTGCTCCCTCTTCATGCACCTCCACGGAATACAGCTATCTTTAAATAGAGCATCTTTTGTTTCGTTACTCTCCACATATAGCAAAATTAAAACATTTGGACGTTAATTTAACGGGCAAAGAAGGGGAGCGGCATTTGTTTGGAAAGGTAAGGCTACTATGCTTTCCGTTGGCTGCCTGACTGATTCCAATAATTTCTTGCTTTAGAAACAAACCAGGTTTGTTATGTTTTTGTAAGATTTCACGTCAAAGGAATTCTGGACGATAAACGACGTTGAAATTATGAACAGTCTCACTTGTAGTTGTTAAAGGGGCCTCTTAACATCTAGACATATAAGCGGCGATCTATGTTTGTGTGTTTGTCGGTCTGTTCCTTTCTAGGCCCCTGTTGGACGTAGCCCCAAGTCATGCACGTATTTGAAATACTCTTGGTCTGCAAATAGCCATAACATATGCGCAATGGGCGTAATCAATAAAAATCTATAAACCGTCCCCTTCGGAAACTCCCGGGGGAGGTTTAAATTTCATAAGAAGAGCAGGGTCCAATGTGATGAGACGGAAGAGGTTAAAATAGCCCCGGGGTATCAGAATGGGGCGAAGCCCGGGCACTCCCTCTACATTATCGAAAGTCAGCTATTTCTGTAGTCCTGCACTTTCATTAGAACCTATTTTCAAAAGAAACTGCTAAATATCATGACGCTTATTAGCTTACAAATTATGCGTAAATTAAAATATGATCCAAAGAAGAAGGCCTTTGACCAACTTTTTAAAACATAAATTGAGGGATAAGGGAATATCCCTTTGGAGTATTTAGAATATTGGGAGATATTTGGGATAAGGGAACCAACTTAGATTATCTAGCAATATCGGAATTTAAGAATCTTTTAAATCAAATCAAATCTATTTACCATGCCTCACTAAATCAAGTGATATCAATTGGCACGTGAAAGTTTTAGAAGAATTTATTGGTATCGACGAATATATCACACATAAAAATCGGTACAAGAGTAAAAAAAGAACCAGCTGTGTTGAAGTAGGGACGGTAAAAAGTTCTTTGATCATGTATTTCGTAGAGCGCCTTAAAGCTTACGTTCTATACGGTAGGATGACCTGATCATGAGAGAAAAGAAACCTACAATACCGATCGAACAAAAATATTGGACTTCAGATAAATACATCATAACAAAGGGTAAAAGGATGGCACGCGAGAATATACGACGGAAAAGGGTGGTTCACAGGGTTATGGTTCCTTGTTCTCGATGCAGAGAATCAGAAGAGGACTAGACAGAACAGGACAGGACAAGACTGGATAGAATAGGACAGGATAGGACTGGACAGGCAAACATCTGGAAACTGTAAATTGATGCTACTATATTGTTGCTAAGTGAACAAAAGTTTTATCGGTCTTTTAAAGGACTAATGGTTTTCACGTTGCTTGGAGCACTCCAGTATCTGTGGCAGGTTATATGATACGATTATCATAAATTCCAATACAAGGATGGTGCTTAAACCTAGTGCGTAGGTGCTTAACATCTCGCTTTGGCTTCTAAATGCTGTTTCTAGATTTTTAGGGAGATCCGATCATGGTAGGTAAGGAGGGTACAACTGCTTTCATCGGCCTTTTAAAGGGCTAATGGTCTTTATGTTGCTTGGAGTACTCCAGTATCTGTGGCAGGTTATATGATACGATTATCATAAATTCCATTACAAGGATGGTGCTTAAACCTAGTACGTAGGTGCTTAATATCTCGCTTTGGTTTCTAAATGCTGTTTCTAGATTTTCAGGGAGAACCGATCGTGGTAGGCAAGGAGGGTACAACTGCTTTAAACTATTTTTAAAATTTCCATAGATTTGAATTACTTGCTATTGTAATACTACACCACATCTTTTAAACTGATCTAATCTCCTTTCCAGAAGCAAATACGGTTTTTACCAACTGCAGCCTCCAGGTTTACTCGCTAGAGAAACTCCAAGGTTATCTGTCATGTACGCCTTCCTGGATTGTAGGAATGTTCCGTAAAATGTTCTCTCAAACAGTTAGCTGGTCCTACTAAGATAATATATAGCTGGAAACATGAAACGAATCCATGTCAATTCCTGCTCTTGATTTAACTTAATTAATTCAATAAAACAGCAGCAGATATAGATATTTTCGACATGTCATTTTCATTCTGTTGTGCTATGAAAATTTTATTACATTATTTATTCGAACAAACAAATTTAAAGATATGATGTTTATATAAAAATAATAACAAAAACAAAAACAGATCTGCGTAAAGCTAAAATAAGACCAAACAGGGACATATATGTGTATATCATTATCGTGATCATCGTCATCATGATGACGACCACCACCAAGATCATCATCATTATCATCATCATCTTCATAGTCATCCGCATTGTTATGGTCACCATTATAATCAACATTAGAAGTCGATAAACACTTTGGTAAGCCTGTAATTTTCTCGTGTCTAGCTTCAGCTGCATGATAATGTGATCCTCATTCATGCAATCCTCTTCCAAATCCTCGCCCTCCGTTTTTTGTTTATTTGCATTGAAGCTACTATGCGGAAGGAAAGTGATGACGTCACAAATCAAACGTTTTGGAAAAAGCAAGATTTGACTCCAGGAATTAAAAAGTCTCCCCGGAATAGGTTGTTTCCAAAATACCAGACCTGTAGTGTATATAGTCTTTAAACTACAGGCGTTTGAATTTAAAAGATCTATGGTCAAAACTCGGTTGATATTCCCTGGTTCCTTACGTTAGGAACCAGCATCAAATAACAAGGTTTTGTTAGAGAGATCTAAAACTTTGAAAACTGATATCTCGAAGTTGGGAAAGGGCAACACTCTCAATATTGGCCATTGACGTTCTTACTAATAGGGCAACATGAAAACTGCGTACTTTTCCCGTCATTCAAACTTTTTCAAAATCACGTCACACTTTCCCACCGCATAAGCGAAGGTCACAATTAAAAGACACTGTTTACTCCCAGGACATACTTAAACGTTTCTCACTCATTACTAGAGTGTCACGGCACAGTTTCTAAAAAATCCAGTCTTAGCACACAGTTGGAATTACGTCAGTGACAAACTAAGCCCAAAGTGATTTTCTATAAGATTTGAAAACTTGAGTAAACCAGACAAAAATTCATTAGATGTTCTAAATCTCATCTATATTGATTGTGTCTTAACTTCTACAACGTCCCGGTTGATGTAGTCCTCCCCCCCAGGGACGTAGAAACCGGGGGCACTGGGGGGCGTGCCTCTCCAAGATTTTGCAATAAAGAGAAAGTGTCCTTTTATCCACTCTAAAATCCAACACGTAGTAAAGTGCTCTGTAAGTAAAAAAGAACCGTTTAACTATTGTGCCCCCAAAATTTGAGATTCTTCCTACGGCCCTGCTCACCCCTTCTCTTTATGAGGCCAAGCTATGTGGGCCAGCCTTTCTGGTGGTGATCACGAGTGGACAAAATGCTTGACAAAAGATTGTATTAAAATGATGCAACTAAATTTTTCAAGCAAAGCGTAGCTACTATTATTGCATCTACAGCGTCTGAAACTAAATACAGACCCTGCAGTTGGCTAACGTTCTCCTCGTAATACATTTTCGTAACATCTTTTAAAAGTACAGAAATCGGCTTCCTACCTATTGTCAAATATCTCTCGCACATCGAATTATCCGACAATACTAGTTATTTTCCTAATAGGTCTTAGTAGTTGATACAATCAACAAGTGTACCTAAACTAATTACAGAGAAGTTCGAACCTTGACTATGTTTTATCTTCTATGGGCGTTTTTCATTGTAGAAAATTATCTGATTATTGGCGAAAAGAACATACGAGGTGTTCAATCGAGGTCGAAGTCGAATTCATTTCGTACTTAAAAAGCATTTTTCGGCTGACACTCCTCAGAGTACAAAATCGTCTGAATTGAAATTGAGAAAAAAATCACCCAGCTGAGGTTTAAAAGTAGCCAATTAGAACTCTGACTGCCAGATTGGTGTTGTTTTGACCAATCAGTGTCTGTGGAACTGAACTTACCCGAAAAGGCGCAATGAAAAGACAAATTCTTTTTGTCTACAAAGCAACGGTTTTCTTACTTTGATGAGGACGAATTCCAGAACGGCTAAGTAAAAAGCAGATCTAGCTATACCTATTCTACGGAAAGCTGTTTGTCACTAGAATTGTTTTCCATGAATATACCGTTATGAAACTGCACAGATTATTTGAATAAATCTCCGAGATCATAGACATGCGTCACAAACAGTTTATGTTGGCGTATTAGACTCATGGATATTGAGTGTGTTGTGAGTAAAAATGGCGAATGAAAACACGTGACAATGGACACGTGTTAGTGATGGATAAGAATTAAGAACACTATGAAAGGACTTAAAAATGTGTTAAGTTTGCTTCTAATGCGGAGGGAAAGTGATGACGTCACAAAATAAAAGTCTTGGAAATAGTGCTTTTTGACTCCTGACATCTAGAGGCAATCCTGGAATAGGCTGTTTCCCAAAATACCAGATCTGCAATAAAGATAATGTTTAAACTACAGGCTTTTGAATTTCAAAATCTCTGGTCAAAACCCTGTTCATATTCCTTAGATCCTTAAGTTAGGATACAGCATCAAAAAATAAGGTTTCTTTCAGAAAGATTTGAAAGATGTGGTTGGAAAGGAAATCACTCTCAATTTAGGCCATTGACGTTCTTACTAATAGTGCATCATGCAAATTGAGTATTTTTTTCCAAAATTCAAATATTTTCAAAATCGTAAAGTGGTGGAAAAGGACATCACTCTCAACCTCATCAATCTCAATGACCCCCATTTCACTTCATACACCAGAATAGTATCCAGCGAGCATTACTGGAGGGCCGAATTGAAGGCATGAGACCAAGGGGAAGGCCAAGAACAAACTGGATAGATAACATGATAGAACGGTCAGGACTCTCATCATATCCTGAAGCTGTGAGAGGAGCTCAAGAGCGAGAGCTATGGAGAGATGTGTTATCCCTCCCACCCCCTGCGGACGGAACATAGAAGAATAACGTCACACTTTCCCTCCGCATTGCACGTTCCTAATTTCATGTATTTAATGAAACAGTCATCAAACGAATCTAACGATCAAACGAGGTACTACAATCAGACAGTAGATACTGCGAAGATGGAAACCTGAGACACGATGCCAATGCCGTAATGCAAATCGGATGTTGCGAGTTACTAAATGTTGCTCGGGTCACCAAAAACATATGACAAGTTTTTCCTCAGTAGGGAGACAAATGTTTATAAATTTAGTTTTCAATGGCATGTGAGGTCTTGAGAGATTTGAGAGAAATTATGATAAATGTTTCAGACTTACCATAAAGATGGATATTCTTATGGAAACGTAAATACACTTATCAGTCTTAAACACGTTTGGCAGACAAAAGTAAGGAAAAACGCAAACTTTTATCCAATATGCACAAAAAGGCTAGCTGTCGTGCGATCAAGAATTAAAGAATCTTTGCTGAATTTCTTTTTCTACACTCAAACGCTTAGCATGGAGCTAAAGAACAATTTTGTTTATGTGTAACTATAGTAACGAGGATTAAAAATGACGGCAAAACAGCAGAACTTGGATATCTATGAAGGCAGCCTTGTGCTTCAGTATTTCCTGTTTAACTCATTTGTTCCCAATTTCAGGATATCACGTAAGTTATAAGTAGTGACATGGGCGTAGATCGGTATAACAATGTGGGGTGGAGTGGGGGTTAGGGGGAGATAGAAATATTGAACGTGAGCAATTTGACATATCTTGGCCCAAATGTACGGGGATGGTGGAACTGTTGTCATCTCATCCTGAAAAGTGAGGGGAATGAGTCCCCCGCGTCCCCGAGAATCTGCGCTTACGAGTAATGATATGAATCGACCAGCTTTGCAATAATATCGGCTATCAGTTTGAAAAACTATTGCAACGGTTAATGGAGATGGATGGAAGAAACATGTTGAAAGTCGATGATTATCCAGCTGATAATGATAAAATGATAATGATGCCGATGATGGTGATGATAAGCAAACGTGTTGAGGAGAGGCGTGGTCTTTAACGAAACTCTAAAAGGGAGCCAGAAAAACAACAGAGTTGACGGCACGAGACAGTAAGAGAGCAAAACGAGGAGCAAAGCAAAGATGTACAAATAAATTGGGCAACAACGGTCACGAAATTGCCAAGAGTGGAAACGTACGTGGAGGCCATATGCCAGTAGTGACGCGACAGGCTCAAAAGAAAGAAGAAGGAGGAGGAGAAGAAGAAGGAGAAGAAGAAGAAGGAGAAGAAGAAGAAGGAGAAGAAGAAGAAGAAGAAGAAGGAGAAGAAGAAGAAGGAGAAGAAGAAGAAGGAGAAGAAGAAGAAGAAGAAGAAAAATCTACTATTAGTAAAAACCAGAGGGTTAATGTAGTCCTTCTTCTCTAAAAGATAAATATTCTGGTGTAGATATAAGTTTTTCGCTGCGATGATTTGCAGTTGTCAATCTATTTTGAGCGACTCTTCTGCTGCCTACCTTCTGGGACGATAAAGTAGCAAAATACGTATTGTTTACATGAGAAAATCAGCTTACCACCATATTTTATTGTTTTCATGACGGTAATGAGTGATAACCATATTGCATCGGTTCAGCATCTTTGAGATTAGATATATCAAAGTCTGTATTTATAGAATGGTTAAGCTATGTTCAGAATGTGTTCTTGGTTGATATCGAGCAAATTTTAAACCCATTAAAAAGAGAGAGAGCTGTTGATATAGCGAGAAATATTCTAATATGACGTATAAATTTCGACTTTAGGAGCCGTGCCCTTCTGAGATTTTCTTCTCGTGGACATCCTCTTACGTAAGAAAATTATATTGTGGATTCCTTATAAACTTTCAGCGCCATATAAAATATACATGTGTGCTATATACCATATGCGTTCAAAAATGCGCAGTTGGCAAGTTTGCTATTAAAGTGTCAGTTGCATTATTTTATGTTCTATCTGTTTGAGAAACCACCTCCCTGAAGAGAAGATTTTAGCCTGTTTATCTTTCAACATAATCCTTAACAGGTTACGGGCCTTCACACCATCATTAGTGCACTCAAGGACACGGACCACAATTTTCTCAACATGGGTATAGATTGGGTACTAAATTGGGGAAAACACTACCTGCGGGTCAACCAAAAGGTGATAATCACGTGACTGGATTTGTAAAAGTTTACTCTCTCCGTTGAAGAGATTTTGTTTTATCTTATAAATTTAGAACAAAAAGTCAAGATAAAACACTGCACCGCGATACTAATATTGATTATCATTAATGTTTATTCATTTGTTTATTGATCTTCCTAGCCGATTATTTATCCATTTATTTACTTTACTTACTAACAATTTTTAACTAATACCTTTACTTACAAAGCCTCCTTAAAACATTAAATTCGAGCGAGCTGGTGATACGTTGGGTGTCAATGCGGAGGAACAGTGATGACGTCACAAATCAAAAGTTTTAGAAATAGTACGATTTGACTCCAGATATCACAAGGCAAGCTTGGAATAGGCTGTTTCCCAAAGTAGCTGACATGTAGTGTATATAGTGTTTAAACTAGAGGCGTTTGGATCTCAAAAATCTCTGGTCAAAACTCTGTTGATATTCTATGGTTCCTTAAGTTAGGAACCAGCATTAAATAATAGGGTTTTGTTAGAGAGATTCAAAACTTTGAAACTTGGCATCTCCGTGTTGGTAAAGGGAATCACTCTCAATTTTGGCCATTAACGTCCTCACTAATAGGGTAACATGAAAATAGAGCTTCTTCCCTTTGATTAAAAAATGTTCAAAGTCGTGACGTCACACTTTCCCACCGCATAGATTCGAAACTTTTACGATATTTAAATATAAGTTTGTATGTATATATTTATTTATCTATTTGCCATATAAATAACAAGAGTTAAAGTTAAAATATCCTCTAACATTACATTAATTAAAATGCTATCTAATCAAAATAATTTGATAAACAATAATACAACTTGATAACTAGTGCCAGTAAAACCGCCGGTAATTTTTTAAAAATGACAGAAATATGTTTAGAAATCCTCATTGTCCTCCATTCTTTAATGGGCCCCTTAAAGGACCATCATAACATCTTACAAAGGCTTGTTCATGGCAGGTCAGTGGTACTCTGTAGAAAATCTATTAGTTGAGAAGGGGTGTGTGTGTCTCTGGGCGTGGTCAAAAGCCAAGACCTATGCTCGAATTACTTTGAATGCCCATACAAGTTCTGCGCTTATTTTAATGCACCCTGGAGAACATTTAAAAAGAAATACAATACTAGATAAGCAAGTATCTAAAGAGTAGATGTTGGTACCCGGTGTCCATTCTTACACATAAGAAAATCCAAGCAACTGTAGCCCTCCAGGTAGATATTGACTGCCACACATGGATATCTAAGGATGCAAACAAGAGATATGAAGAGCCTACAATCCTCACCTTTGTAGTGAAGGCTCGAATCCTTCAACCGTGTGAATTGACAACTGAAACGCTATAACCCCCTTTTGTTTATTAAGTACTTCATACAAGAAAAGGAGTTTTAATAGTCTACTGTAAGAAATAACCAAATTTGAGGGGAACATGGAATATGGCCCAAAATTTTCCAAATGTTCATGTTGACCTTTGTTGATTAAAGACCTTGCAAGTACAAGAAGGCTCATATCTTACATACTACAGCACTTTATTTATGAGAAGGGGATAGATACGCCGACAAATTATAAAGAAGAAGACGCAAGTCCGAAATACACTTTCCTCTTTAACGTGATTTCCTTTGATACTGTAACACCTACCGTATTTCCTCGAAAATAAGCCGACCTTCGAAAATAAGCCAAATAAAAAAAGATATTTCCAAAAGAAAAAGAAGCTGCGGTTTATTTTCGAGGAAATACAGCATCTCAAAACTTTTTGACAACGTTTCAGTAATTAAGAATATCAATATTCGATATGAATATTCAATACCGTGGGAGTTACGGTTGGAAAGTGACCAAGGGTCCGTTAAAGGCGCGCCTTCCCGAGCAGAATCAGTTGTGAAAAAAGACAGAACAGGATAATATTAAGAAACATTGCACTTTTCCATGTGTGTATGAATGCATGGATGTTCATCATACGCGTTTCCGTAGGAGATCTGAATGTATTCGTCATATATACATACACATGTATATACATATTGTTGGTATGTTATATATATATTGACTAATTTGATAAAGATCACATCGAAACGTTAACGATGACGTTTTATTGAGTTTTAGAAACATATACACATAATTTATTTGTATACATTCAGTACGTGAATATGTAAGCAAACAGTAGACCTAATAACAATGTTAGGATTGCTCAGTACATTTCTGCCTAGCGTGACATACATAGCCAGTAAGAGTTTGTTTATAAGATTGAGATTAACAAGCGTCGATATTCTTCGCTTTCCATAAGTTTATTTATTTACCAATGGTATCCTCAATATTGGCCAACAGCTTGCCAACTACTCTGCTTTTACATATATATACCTGTCAAAAACTCATTGTTCAATGTTTATTAAATTTGTATAGACTATCAAAAAATAAAGAAACTTCGAATGGCGTTTCGATCAACTCTTCTTCAGAAAATGGGCAATTGTGTGTACATATACAAGTGCTTTCCTATGCACGGCTAATGTGGTACGTCTGCACCCAATGATTTCATACGAGGAGGTCTCTCAGACTATGAGAGCAGAGACTCAGCAGTTAGGACAAACACTTGAGCTAGTTTAGCCAGGGTAGTGGAAAGAGGTTAATGTTCTCGATTTCAATTGGCAGAAATCAGGCACAGTCATGGCCACAAAGTCCATTCCAGCTTATTTGAACATACGCAAGTGCGAGTTAAAGAGAGTTTTACTAGAAAAGTCAAATTTAGACCCATCGTTTGGTTTAGGCAATTAGATGATTGCTTCTTTATACCGACACGCGGAGAAGTGCGGGTGAGGCAGTTCCAGGAATCTTTTAATAATAGTTATCAGGCTATAAAGTTTGCGTTTCAGCAGTATAATACTAATATCAACTTTCTAGACATTTCCGTTAACAGATTAGATAGTACAACAGAGACGGACACTTTTCTAAATACACTTACATGTACAGATCAGTATTTGCACAATATATCCTACCACTCTACACACATGATGAAGGTATACAGTTAAGTCATGCAATTCCACTATGTAAACTTCAAGAGATGAGGTTTCTGAGAGAAAGGCGGAGCAGCGGCTAGGACTGTGTGTTCAGAGAAGTTACGAGGGGAGAACAATCGAGGAGTAGGTGTGCAGGCCTCGGCAGTTTATTAAGATGGGCTTGTTTGATGAGCATCGTAGTATCAGCACCAGCCGTTGTAGTAGTAGTAGTAGTAGTAGTAGTAGTAGTAGTAGCAGTAGCAGTAGTAGTAGTAGTGGTGGTTGTAGTAGTAGTAGTAGTAGTAGTAGTAGTAGTAGTAGTAGTAGTAGCGGTGGTAGTAGTAGTGGTGGTTGTAGTAGTAGTAGTAGTAGTAGTAGTAGTAGTAGTAGTAGTAGTAGCAGTAGTAGTAGTAGTGGTTGTAGTAGTAGTAGTAGTAGTAGTAGTAGTAGTAGTAGTAGCGGTGGTAGTAGTAGTAGTAGAAGTAGCAGCAGTAGTAGTGGTGGTGGTTGTAGTAATAGTAGTAGTAGTAGTAGTAGTAGTAGTAGTAGTAGAAGTAGCAGCAGTAGTAGTAGCGGTGGTAGTAGTAGTAGTAGAAGTAGCAGCAGTAGTAGTGGTGGTGGTTGTAGTAGTAGTAGTAGTAGTAGTAGTAGTAGTAGTAGCGGTGGTAGTAATAGTAGTAGTAGTAGTAGTAGTAGTAATAGTAGTGGTAGTAGTAGTAGTAGTAGTAGTAGTAGTAGTGGTGGTGGTAGTGGTAGTAGTAGTATTAGTAGTAATAGTAGTAGCAGTAATAGAAGTAGAAGTAGAAGTAGAAGTAGAAGTAATAGTAGTAGTAGTAGTAGTAGTAGTAGTAGTAGTAGTAGTAGCAGTAGCAGCAGTAGTAGTAGTAGTGGTAGCAATAATAGTGATAACAGTGGTAATGGCGTCTCAACAGTCGTGAGGGGGAGTTAATGAGTCGGATTAGCTGCTAGTAGATAGCTAGAGTTAGGGAGCTGTGTTCATTTTGTTTGTTTTCTCATTATAGTTCTACTGTCTTATGCATTTTATTTCCTATCGTTGATTATAGTTAATATATTTTCATTTTTGTCACAATTATGGCACGTGTACTTGTAAATTTCACTTACTTTGCTTTAGTATATGTGCACAGGTGGACGTTCAATTTCTTATTATTGTTGTTTCTCAGGATCTTATATATATACATATATATGCATTGATATATAATATTGCATTCGTGGTTTCTGTTTTCAAAAATTCACTTGAAAGTGTGAAATTACGGTAGACAACAGATTCAGTTGGTCTTGGCCAACCTATTACTCATTTTCCCTTGACCTCTTATGCCAAAATGAAAGCAATTCATGACTTAAAATTAAAATTACGCCTATTTACTATCAATAAGACAACCACGTTAGCCCTACAAACAGGGAGTTTGTTTTCACAGCACATGGATTTGTGTGCTGTTTACTTCATGAACGAGTAAACAAAGATCACTTGTAACGACAAATCCGACAGACTTAGTGCATGGATATTTCAATATCGTTATGAAATTTTTTCATTCAGAACTTATTGGTACGATCATAGAGATAGAGCTTTCTAGGTGTTCAATACGATTGTATCAAGGATCAGGTTAAGTGACAACGTAATGTCCATGACATGCTATCACTACAATAGTATAAAACTGGCCACGGCAACATGCCATCAAAATAAACACTAGCGTACTTGATAGTCGACAGTACTTGCACATTAAAGCAGTGCTGTGGACTGGATAATAATGTACGGAGAGTCGCTACGTACCTGTCTTGATAAATACTCCTTGGATAGAGAATGGCTTCAGAGTTGTATTCCCAGCGACGTACAGTGACTGTTGGCTGTACACGGTAAGACGTGAAGTCAGTAGCTGCTAAACTATAGGAAAGACATGCTCCCAGCCTGAAGGTTTATCTACAAACACCTCGAACGCAAAAGTGACCGAACATCCATTTATTAAACAGTAAGCAGTTAAAGTCGAAGACTTTTCAAATTACTCCCGTGATGGCCTTAAGCTACGTTATTTGTTGCCAAGATTATCGTGCTAAGCTGTGCGGCACTTTGTTTTCAAATGGTGGATAAACTATGATTTGCAGTCCGAAAGATTTTTGTTGCTATTAACATTAAGATTTCAGCCCAGGGAATCATATTCCAGTTTTGTATTGTTAGTCTGTAGTGAATAATACATCTGCGAGAATATGAACACTATGGTGCTGAGCGTATATCCATGGCAAGAGATGTGAGATCAATACTCGTTCTTTTGTCGGTCTGCTAATTCTAAGATCACATCACAACATGTGATTGCAAAACCTGTTTCTATCACTGAAGTATTAGACACATTTCGATGGTGCAGATAGTTTGTGGGATACTATTAAAATATTTTAACAAGATGCTTGTTTTAAATGCTCTTCTTTTCATTTCATTTCAATTTCATTTTTGAGGGTAGGGGTTGGGGTAAAAATTTTGACTGTAGCTGCAGAAGTTCGATTTTCAACTGTTTGCAAAGGCCATGTCCAAGGTGGATCTTTTGTATAACAAATGTTTGTCATCTTGTATTTTATGAACCTAAGCCCAAAAGAATCAAGTCCTTGAGTAAAGGAGAAGAACGCACTTATATCCTTGTAGACATGCTCATAAGAACCTATACTATCGAGAAGAGAGGGGTAAGTGATAATACAATGGTACACCTAACTCATTTTAAAATAAATTGTTTGTGGTACAAAATTTGAAAATGCTTTTAAAGAGAGTTTTAAACTTAGCATCAGCGTCAAATATATATATTTTTTTCTCCCCCTCATTTTATTAATTTTCTTTATTCTATATCTGTTAATTAGTGAGTCCAATGTCCTATGTTCCCGA
>JAAAKL020006407.1:0-18049 GCA_010016065.2 Carybdea cf. marsupialis auct. non (Linnaeus, 1758)
CAAACACTCGCATAACACAGTGGTACACTCATATAACACAGTCATGCACTTATATAACACAGACATGCACTCACATAGCACAGACACACACTAATATAACACAGACATACACTCGCATAACACAGTGGTACACTCGCATAACACAGTGGTACACTCGCATAACACAGACATGCACTCACAAAATACAGCCAAACACTCGCATAACACAGTGGTACACTCATATAACACAGTCATGCACTTATATAACACAGACATGCACTCACATATCACAGACGTACACTAATATAACACAGACATACACTCATATAACACAGACATGCACTCACATAACACAGACATACACTCGCAAAACACAAACATAAACACATACACCGCCACGAGTACACTCTGGTACGCAGACATAAAAAAGCACATGCGCACATACAATATGAACTTAGACATGTACGTTACAATCATTCCTTACATTTGTTAAGATTATCTTCAGTCAGGACTTGAGCTAGAATTCCAAAATAATCCCCTATGTCATCGCAGAGACTAGTGAAACAGGCCATATAGTAATTGTTGAGTTTGGCGGAATGGTAATCACTGTACAACATTGGATCTGTTTTCCGCAAAAAAACAAACAACTGGTGATCAACTGCCTTCAGAAACCATGCAAACGTATACACATCATAATCATAAGGATCAGAAACTCTCTCATAAAGTACTGACATCAGAGTATTAAGACTTGTGCTGGCAACAACTTGTTGAAATTATCATGTTTCAATTTGCTGAACTCACACAATTCGTAATATGTAGAAGTCAAAGTGCTGAGCCAATTTACCCGACAACAAACCGACAATAAACGTACCATCTTCACCACGAGTTGGACGGTTGGTGCAGTGATATAGTAGGATGAGAAAATGTAAGTTTTAAATAGAATAACGACGTAATATATAAAAGTAATATATCTAAGAAAGATCATAAAGCGGATCGAATAAAACCGAGACCAAGTAAACAAGTTGTTGAGGCCGTCGATCAGCAGTTAACTAATGGGGGCTCTTCCCTATATCGCATGTATAATCAATTCAACGCGTCACACGCAGTGATCGTCCTGTACAAAAGTTGCGTTCCTGACGTAACAGGCTAGTCTGCAGTATTGATGTAGGAACCTCTGTATGAGTGTGAGGTTTGGAAATAACTGAACTGGGTGTGTTAGTTTTACTTATTCTCCCAATCCCAATGAACGATAGATAACTTTCCGTTCATTTTTTAAGTATAGCTATTAGATCATATTTTAGTCAGTTTTGGTTTAGAGGAGAATTCTACGAACACGAATGGTATGAAATACTAGAAAGTAACTACAGCAGATGGTTTACCGATGGAATCGAATCTTTCTTCATAAGATGTTTATTGCTATGTAAATCCTTCAAGCTGGAGGCAAGAAATGACAACGATTAACTTTAGCGTGAGGCTAAAATTTTATTAAAATCACACGATCAAGAAATATTTGTGCTTACTGCATTCTTCTTGCTTTAAAAAAATGATGAGTTTAGCCTTAAGAACGAGATCTCGAACCTTTTAAAGTTTGAAACGCTATTTTTAATACATTCCTTCAGTAATGATAAGTTCATAATCTTATGACTTTTTGCAGATTTAAATGTTTTTTATTCGTACTTGAAATGTTTCTTGGGGCATCAATATAAGCACTACGTTTATTTGTATAACGTAGATTATATGACGACGTCAATTAAGAAAATGTCAAACTGTGCACTTGGCAAAATTTATCGGACACAAATCAGAGGATAAAAGGAACACCTCTGTTACTAACTTTTACATCTGGCGATACGGTTCATACCAACCTATTTTGTAAAAGCTTGCCAGACTAGGCACGTCATTATGGTTGATCAATCAATCACTGTCCCCCGCCCCCACTTTTGGAATCGCATTAAAAATGCCTTAATGGCCGTCGCTTCATTGCATTTTAAAGTCTGTAAATATTTTGCTTTCTAAGATATTGGGTTGTGAAAGTTCATCCACAGTGCTCTTTTAGTCAGATCTTATATCCCCCCTCCCTTCCCATCTTCCCGAACGTTTTCGATGTACGACACATGAGTAGAACAATTAAAGGGTGTTAAAATGTATTAGTACTTTGTATG
Source organism: Carybdea cf. marsupialis auct. non (Linnaeus, 1758) (assembly GCA_010016065.2). Lineage (NCBI taxonomy): Eukaryota > Metazoa > Cnidaria > Cubozoa > Carybdeida > Carybdeidae > Carybdea > Carybdea cf. marsupialis auct. non (Linnaeus, 1758). The sequence goes on from JAAAKL020006407.1 coordinate 2,139, forward strand.
GATATAATTTTGAGTGCTATTTTTGGGGGTGGGGGTGGCGGACATTTTGGGGGTATTTGATTCAATCGTAACATGATATAAAGATGGCATATTTCAGTATCAAGAATCTTGTGAACATTTACTCAATAATTTACCCAAATTTTACGTAGTAATTCTGACAACTGTCTTTTAAAAATTTACGAAAGCTGCTAGCTCAATCGAAAGTCAATATTGTATTACTTTCAGCTTACGATAAATAGGTTAAACTGGTGCCCTTCTGAAGACATACGACTTACTTGTTATTTTCAAAGCAACGTCAACTTATAAAGACAGTCGAACAGCAAGCAGGTATAATTTTGTTCTTAGAACGGTCAAGCATCAGCTCTATTTATTCGAGTATTTATTCCGATTTAGATGTTAGGAAACGTGATGTCATGCGGAGATCGGTATCCATCTATGTGGCCACGTGTGACGTTACACACAAAATCAATAAGCCTGCATGACGTCAAAACTGAACGGCCCATTTTTGACGTAGCTTCATTGATAATACAGGATTGACACGATCCCCTTCCATATTCATGACCTTAATGTTCAAATCTGGACTTGAAATTCAATATTTAATACCGGGTTCCTAAAATAATACGCTCAATTTTATAGACTTGGTATGTAGAAGCTACGACCCATGGCATGACATGAAACACTAAATCACCACAAGAGTAAAAAAACCCTCAGTTTCTGGATTAGTTACAGATGCAGTTAAAATGAACGGTAATCAATACTAGGCCTATGTTAAGAGAAGAGGCGGGATAAAAGAGCTATTAAATAAAACAAGTATGAAATAAAAGAATTTATATAGTGCCAATTCAAATTCTCTACCCAAAGTCGCCAGCTACAGGTCATTTACTTCTCAGGTCATTTCTGCCGCTAACGTCGATTTTTCTAGGTAATGCAACCATAATAGTGTGCTTGCCATATCCGTTCGCAACATCATAACCACGTTAAGAGTTTAAATATTTTGCGGTAAAGTGTAGGATAGTCCAGAATGTTGGACATAGAACCTGTTAGCATTTTGACGAAGTTAAGTTAAGCACGGTGGTAGCTTGGAGAATGACAAATGGGAGTCTTTGTGGCCCTCACTATTGAAACCAGGGGTGAATCTGGGGTTACGGTTTGGGCGGCGGTTTGATAAATCGGCGGAGACCAAACCCTTGGAACTGGGGGTCTGGGTTTTGCATTTTTGCCCTTGAAAACACCGTTTGGTTTAATTTCCAGGGCTCAAAATGAGAGGAAAAAGTACGGAGAAGAACGAAGAATGAGCTCTTTCTGGTATTCTGTTTTAACCTTTAAGATAGTGAACAATATTTCTTTCAGAAGTGTCTATTCATAATATTTATTTTTGTACTACTGTGACCAGAGTGACGCCCAACCTGCCCAATCTTTTAGACGCCCAAACTCGGTGACCGACCTCAATTTCGGCCCAGATTCGGCCCTGGAAACGTTGACGCGCAGGCAACACTGAAAAAAGATAACAACCGGCAAAGAGACGGAAAGCTACCAAAACGTCCTGAATTCAAGAAACATGAACTGTGAAAGTCTGCAGTTTGTAGAGAGGCTAGAAGCAGAAAGTTCAAATGAATAGACGTGGGTAGAGAGAAACCTTCAGAAAAGTGGGGGGATGCAAGGCGTAACACCCAGGCACCACATAGGTATCTGCAGTACGAGAATGCACCAATTACAGTCAAAAATCTTATCATTTTATTGTTCTTAGTGTAAAAATGTCATCCATTTTACACGTTTCTGAGCAAAAAGTAGGAAGTTTTAGGCAATGTGGGAGCCAATGTGTATAGTGTCAATAAGGGTTAATAGCACCCCTAGGCACAAAATATATTTCAGGTCCCTCTCATTCTCCCACACACAGATTTTTATGAATCAAATGATACATCAATTCAGTAAACTGGGAACATCAGCCAAGACAGAAAAACACACACGTCCAACCTGTGATATATGTTATGAAAAAAAGTAACCATAGCAACAAAGCAGCGTATTATTAGTAGAAAAAGTAAAGCATAAAAATGGATATAATAAGCAATTTTCAATAATGACAGAAAACACCTATCCGAACAGTTTATGGCACGTTTTTGTTGAGAAAAATGCTAGTTAAATGTTAGAAATGACAACTTCTTGAAGGAAACATTCACTATGATGCCATTCTTCGCCTATAATTACAAACATTTATGAGGCCCCTCTTTTGATAAGACTGGCCACAAATGTTTAAAAACGACATAAATCAGGGGAGTGCATACTATGAATTCGGCCGATATATTAGAGGCAATGGCATCCCCATTGAAAGGCTCTCGAATCCAACAGTTCGAGTTATTGCTGTGCTTTAATAAACTTGCACTAGATTTCAACGCTGTTCTGTTACTTCTCAACGAGATGTAAAATAGGGACGTGGCGGAGATGACCAAAAAATACATAAGGGTCAAGTATGGGTGTTAGATGTCTTGAATCCCTATGCACCTAATGCTGACAGGGGTCCTTGCTATTTCATTTGGTAGTCCTTCATCCCAAAATCGTCTTAACTCCATGGTAGTCTTGATTTACTTTTAGAGCTTATTTTCCCTCTCCAAGATATTTTTAAACAGAAAAGAGAAGATTTTTCATTACATAGCTGATAGTATTACAGTGCAAAGGTAAATTTCTACTACCTTGTCCCTTCCCCAAGCGCATCGATAGCATATTAGAAATATATGGATAAAGAATACTCGTTAACTATGAGGAGCAATGACATTACCTCAGTTACCTACAAATTTAAACTTGTACTAGCGGGGAAAACACTCAAACTGTAAACCTACACACATTCAACGGATACTTATGTGTTTGAAAAAAATGTCTACTAATGCCAATCGTCTTCTAAAAATCTTGCACGCTTCAGCAGTTTGCAATTTACCCTTCGGTGTGCTTGCTGTCTAAAGATGTTGCAAGGGGAATAAAAGTCGAAGCCAATATGTCCACAAAACATAGTCCCCCAAGAAACTCTCTGAACATCATCGTAATACAATCATCTACGCGTGAATACAGTGCGTGTCAACTTCCGATTGTAACCCGAAGAAACAGGTTGGACGAAAAATTAGAATGCTATGTGATAGTCATGACTACACAGTGACATAACTACCAGAAACGCTGGGGCCTGGTCCCGACAGGGGAAGGGTCCAATACATGTACTTCCCCTTAAAAACCGAACAACAAAAACTAAAAAAACAAATTATGTCAAAATTATTCGGGGAACCCCTCCCTCCCCTAGTGGCTATCCTTGTGATTAAGAAAACAATCGAGGTAGAATGATATGACCCTTTCCACTAGTTTATCGATCAAATTTACGGAGGATCGTCAAATCATTCAGCATCTAGTGTTATTAACGCCACTATCACAGTTTCTAAAACCAAATGCGAATCAAAGGTTTGGTTTTGCTTTTGTAGTATTTTTCAAACGGCTTTTTGTATGGGCTGATACTATTCATTTGCGTCAATGTAAACTCTACAGCGTTGATAAGCGAAAGGGCTGGGGTAGAGGACAGTTCTTAAGCGTGATGTAACTCGTAGTTTGTGTGGAAGAAATATCGTAATGACCACCACATTTTTAAGCACCCCCCTATAGGCAGCATAAAATCTCAGATATCACCTTGAACTTGCTACATGTCCCTAACAGGGCGGAAGGGACCATTATGTGATACACTGCTCTAAAGGATTGTGAAAAGTAACTTGCAAATCCGGGACCATGCAAATATAAACAAGTCACCCTGTAGTTCCTTGGCGTGACTATTTTCATTACATGTGGAATCGAGATCAAACGACAATACATCCTTTTTTAGATCATTTGGGTTAAGTAAGACAATCATCAGGCTAGCAGCCAGAAAACAAGACAAACGAGTGCCTCTCTCTACCCATCGTAAAACAATGCAAGATATTGCTTCTCCTGCTATAAATGATCTATGCAATCAGAAAATGGTAACTAGCCGGTAATATTTTTCTGGTATCTTGCAATGCTGCCAAATTGATCATGTCCCTAGTCGCCCACAATCGTGCACAAAGTCAATAAATTCGCCCAAAGCTGAAAATATGTGGTCAAGTTTAGAATAAATAATCTCTCCTGGAGGGCCCAAACGTTCCAAACAAGGTCCAAATCAACGAATATCCGGTCAGGACTTCGATTATGAAAATGCTCAATCAGCTATTTGCAGACCAATGTGTAACACTGATATCGTGCAGGAATGCAAACCGATTTCAAGAAATGCTGCAGAAGTTTTGTCTGAAGTGTAAACACCTGTATATGCATCTCACTAATTATTACCCGATATCGGTCTGTTTTAGAGGCAATTAAGCATCAATTATTGAACTCTAGTTAATTCCCCGCAAATCCTTGTGTCTAATGATGGGCAAACAAACACAAATGCGTCATGGAGTTACGGCAAAGATGCTGTTGACTCTGGGCGAGACAGTTTCTCATTTCGGATTATAATGCACTGAAGTGTCCTGTTTCGGTGGGGAAACGGCGTATGAGAAACCCATAGAAGGTTATCCTCGGGAGGCCCAATTCATGAAATCACCTCCCACGGTCAACACAACTGCTATTAGTGATCACATGAGAAATCTTTAATGGCCCCTTGGCACTCCTCTCACTGACTAAACACCTCCACCATAGGTGTTTTTCATTCAAAGTCATTAGCCGCCTAATGGCATAATGGAAAAGAAATCCTTATCACCAAATACAGATTTAACTTTTAAAAACGTTATACATATTTATTTCATCAAAGGGTTGGGCTGTCAAACATTACCAACACTTTTCCCAGTTAAACTGGATCCCCACCTAAAGTTTCTAATACAAGGGCCACACTTCGTACCTGGGTCAAGTGCCTAGATACAGATAAACTAACCTTCAAAACATATGTGCTGGCTATAAAAACCAAGAAGTCTGTTTCCGGCAATTCCGTTAAGAAAGTAAATGCTACGACAATGTTACCCCCCTTTCGTAACTTCGCAGTGCGATATCCTTATCTTTTTACCAGTTTCTCTGCTATTCATTCAATACTGCACTCAGACTGGGTGCTACAGTCTGCCCTTTAAACAAATTCGAACACTTCACAAAATTGTTCCAGACTGCCTGGCAAATAAACCTGAGCTGTCGAAATAAGATCGTAATGGTGGTAATCAACAACTAGTTGTCACTCCTTAGACAAGCCCCGCCAAATCAAAAAAATTCAAACAAAATTCGCACTGATATTTATAGTCTTCTATAGCGCCAAGGTACACCATCTATGACGCAGGAACCGGGGGCAATGGGGGCACGTACCCGCAACTCTTTGTAATAAGCGAAAAGTGCCCTTTTATCAACTCTTAAATCCAACACGTAGTAATGTGTTCTGTAAGAGAAAAAGTGCCTTTTGACTGCTTTGCCCCCCACCCAAGTTTGAGATGCTTCCTACGCCCCTGCACACCATCACAAGCTATGCATGTATTACCATGTCTGTATACCATCAATTGTTGCACTGAAGCCCTTCGCCATTTTCAAGACTTTCACAGAAAATTGATACACAAAGATACGTGAAGATACAGGAGTGAGCTGAAGAAACCAGTCTATATGAAGCAGAGGCTATTGGAGTGGCCACGTTCCTACTCTCTCGTGGCTTTCTTAAGATCTTCTTAGCTTATCAGCCGGTAAGATAAAAGATTGACTAGCAGTACCATGGCTCGGGAACCAGCATACCTACGCAGCTCTTATGGTCAATACCACATAAAACGTAGTAAAAAATTCCCTTAATCACTAAATGGTACTTTTCAGCCGTTACCAACATTTTCATGCATGAATTCATCCCCCCCAAAAAAACCCAACTTTATTTGGCCCAGGGCCCCGCACCCATCAAAGCTTAAGTTATCTGCATTATTGCGGAGGGAATGTGATGACGTCACAAATCAAAAGTTTGGGAAATAGTACGATTTGTCCCCAGATATCCATAGGTAACCCTGGAATTGCCTGTTTCCCATAACACCAGACCCTTAGTGTTTATATTGTTGAAACTAGAGGAGTTTAAATCTCAAAATGTCTGGTCAAAACTCTGTTAATATTCCTTGGATCCATACACTCGATTACAGCATCAAACAATAAGGATTTGTTAGACAGGCTTAAAATTTTGAAAGTTGACATCTCGGTGGAGGAAAAGGGCATCACTCTCAATTTCGGTCATTGACATGCATACTACTAGGGCAACAAGAAAATTAACTATTTTTTCTATGATTTTCATTTTCAAAATCGTGACGTCACATTTTCCTTTCGTATAGGTATAAAGAAAACCAACATCTATAAAGCTTCTGATTATCAATAAGTAGCGCCATGGGCGTAGACTCTGGTGGGACGGGGTGACTCGTCCCCCTCACTTTTCAGAATGGGGGAACAACAACTGCTTTATCCCCCCCCCCCCCACATTTGGGCCCGGAAACATCAAATTGTTGACGTTTGATCCTTTTGTACCCCTCCTCCCGCACAGTCTTATAGCGATCTACACCCATGAGTAGAGCTATCTTCATGTGCCTTATCGTCTGGAGCTGCTACAATAAACGAATATGTTGGCTCAGGTAACATGTCTTGTCTTGGTTTATCTTTCCAAGTGCAATTCCTGATGCATTCGCTTCCGAACCGAAAATGGTTTTCGTCGCCCAAGTAGGCCTAATGCACCAAGTCTGGCGATACTATACACAGTTTGGGTCAATTTTAATATCAAAGGTTTCTACTTTGTCACCGAAACGTCGAAAAAAGTCCTAAATAACGGAGTTTGAATCGTAACTTCGATTAACAAACTGGCGAAAACATAACTTTGGACTGGATGTTCATTTTTTATCAAAACAGATAAACACACGCGTGCACAGTCATTGATTACAAAGAAACTGTCACGGCGTTTGAGAAGCTCAATGGAAGAACTGGAGACTTAGTACAATATAACTACACGTAGCGAAAAATGAATAAAAGATCCCTATCAGCCAAGGGCAGCAGATAAGTTGTTTACACCTATCGCCATGTGAATCCCTCTTTTTAAGGGCAGATACCAGAGAACATAAGGAGCCATTAATCTACCATAAAATTTGCCAACCACAAAACTCCACGGCAAAAGTACAAATTAGTAAGGTAGCTTAGAGCTTAAAACGCCTCACAGAGATTTTATTACACCAGCAATTACCAGGATCTGCAAAGTAATTACGTACGAAAAGGCTTGATAAAAGCAGCGGGGGATTTCGATCGTTGGTAATACCCGCAGGCAAGAACCGCTATGGTCTGCGGGTGACCACGGATTACTTTATTTCCAGTATTCATATTGGGAGCTTTCCAATCTTGGATAACAGCCGTAATATGGCAGCATTTGAGTCACGATCTTGGCGTGCATCGAGGGGCATGTAGGGTGTGGCTGCATCGACTGCCTCCAAACAGCCAAACAGGTCCTCCCTCGAACACGATCAATATGTTAATAGTTGTGCCTTAAGTTACCATTGATATCCACCGTCCTCAAAGTAATCTAAATACGCGACTGAGATTTGCAGTTCATGTTCAGCATTCATTATGATGCTGATGCCTTAAAAATTACCTAGAAGCATAACTAGTAAGAAACAAGAACTTGACTATGCTTCCATATCATGTAGAAATCCGTGGCCCAGATCTTTGTGTATTAGTTACGCCCTCCGTTCAATTACTTACTTTCAAAATCTTGAAAGTACAAAACACTTGAATAACCCCAGAATATTCATTTATGCGGTTTCTTTATCCGTGATACAAGAGAACTAAATGATCGGTTCAAAAAACTATAACTACAAATAAGAACTCAAACTTCACGTCTGTTGTAATCCCTCTCCTCCTCGAATAATTTGATGGAATTTACAGCCTCGGAAGGTGAGGTTTCATTGCTGAGATGCTCTTTATTAAATACCTCTTCAAATATGATCTCGTGCTGTGAGTTGTTTCCCTTATGGTTCTGTTTACAAAACAAATGAGGCATCTAAGGTCTACCTTGTAGATTTAAAATCTGTCCCTTATCTCTTACCCCTCCCAGGTTATAGTAAGGACTATCAATTTATATCAGCACGCCCCATTGTCTGAATCAACCAAATCAATTGAATGGATCAATACATAGCAATACTCCGGTTAAAAGAGGGGGGCATGTACCCCCTGGTTGCTACAGTACTGCGGCCTAACTACGTAGTGCAGTGTTTCCCAACGTGGGCGACATCGCCCCCTTGGGAGCGAAAAAGATTTGAAGAGGCGATAGACGTATGCCTATGCCTGACTTAATTTACACATGAAACCCTTACACTATCAATACAAACTATCACACTGAGAACGAGGAATTGAACTTTAACGTTTAAAAACTGTACTCAAAAATATATTTAAAACTACTACCAACATGTGCCGTTTGAGCTATGACAATAGTTCAAAATTTAGTGTATTGTCTCTATTGTCATAGAAAGGGAGCGACGATGGAGCTATTTGACCACTGAGGGGGAGACAATCAAGAAAAGGTTGGGGACCACTGACTTAGTGTACTCGGGCAGCTTATTCACAGGGTTTTTAAGCCTTGTATACACGGGGTTTTATAAGCCCAGTAGCGACTATTTCATATTTTAAACATTTTTCTTTCAAAAGAAAGCTTTAAAAAAATCCAGTGAGAAAATACTAACAGCTTTTCGAAACCATATAGCACAATTTTTAGTATAAAGCTACATTTGTGACGTCATATACTTTTAGAATACTTACTCTTCCTTCCTTTACATAGATGTGCAATATTCCTTCTTACCCAATTTATTCCAAATCTAAATTTTGACCCAAGCCAAGACGAACCTTATCAGGAAATAACAAATCTACCCTGATGCATAGCTTGATAGTATAATCGATGTTTCAACATGAATCAATCAATAAATAAATCAAAACTTACCAATCCCAAGCTTGACAGTCACTGAATGAAGACCATCACGAATCACAAGGGTAGCCTCGTCTTGAGTCGTTTCCGAGCCATCGTGGTGATATTTCACTTGTCTCGTTTCTATATCTCGTAAGCTGAAACTATCCCCGGTTAGAAGTTTCTTCGTTCCAAGTAGAATGGCACCGTGCTTTGGGTATTTAGCAACGGAAACTCGCAATTCTTCCTCCTCGTTATCAACGTCTGTAATCCTTAATACGTCGGGAGAAATATCGGCATTTCTTCGCTCATCTACTTGGAGTGTTTGAACCCTGTACTGGGGCGGCTTGTTGTTAACTGGCTCCACAAAGACCTGAAACTCCTGATCACCAAGTTCGTTCCCAACTGGATCTCGAACCTTGTATACAAATGCTACTTCTCTGCGTTTTCGTCCAACTTCTCTCCTCGACGGCCTGTATCCTACTTTAAAGTGATTGACTTGATGTTGTGTGAAATTTTGGACCGGGTAATTTCTGCCGTTTTCCATGAGCACTATGTCACCGGCGGCTTCGTCTTGCCTGTCCCGGTCAAGGTAATGCGGTTTTTTCACAACAACATACTCGAGTTCGTCATCTTCAGAGTCTTCATCTGTGTAACGCAAAACGTCTTTAGAAAAAGCCGAGACCGATCCCTCCTTTACTTTCATCGCCAGAGGACAAGAAGGGAAAACTCTCGGCTGAATGTCGTCAACTTGCGAAATATCAATAAGAAAGGTTTTGACCCCAGAACGATTTGGAAGTTCGTTGTTGTCAGCTACTCGAAAGGAAAAATGGTCTTGAAAAGCCTCGGTCCCAAAGTGACGATAATAAATCTTCCCTAAGATAAGATCAGCTTGCACAAACTGCGTTGCGCTTTTTTCGAAGAAGTCACCAACTCTGCTCCAAGATCTAGCATCGGAAGGAACATCTCTTTGCCTGAAGCAGAGGCTGCCTACCTTAGGGAGGTCAACTACCTCAAAGACGATATTAGCATCCTCAGAATCGATATCTACGGCTCCTAGTTGAAACTGATCAATCTTCATTGCGGCCCCTTCCATTAAAACGGCCCCAGTATTAAATTTAACAATAGGGGCTTCGTCGTCTTTGGGTACAATTGTAACAGCAAAGAGTACATCGACTTCATATTTTCCTGCCTTCATTCGCAAAATCATATTATCGCAATAAGTATCAGAATCGTCATGTTGATAACGCAGCATGCGTTTCTGGATATCTTTGGCTTTAAATGTACGCACCTCTTTTCCCATCATTTCCAGATGGCCATGTTTCAGACCGGAGATCACATCCACAGATACACTTTCACTGTCCCCAACAGAATTGATTTCTAGCACACCGCTCGAAAGGGTACGGGATTGCCCCTCAAACATGGTCAGCCCCGTGTTTTTGACTACCTTCGGTGCCTCCGTGTTCATAGCTTTAACGATAATGAACAGATAAAATGGAACTGAACGGGCACCTTCACTGTCAATGGCTTCAAACCATATTTGATACACCTTGGTTGTTGCCTGTATCGTTGATGGGGGCTTATATGCTATCTTATAGTCGCGTATGTCTTTCTGATAAAAGGTAGTCAAAGGCTGGTTGGGGTTGTCTGTGCTGATCAGCATACCTTCGCCTTCATTTAACGGCTGAGTCACATTCAATACTATCATATCAGCAGACGTTTCGCGGTCTTCAACGGCAACAACGTCAGATGTAATAGCCGTCATCACAGACTGGTCCACTTGAAGGGAAAACACAGCCTCGAACGATTGGCTCGGTCGCTCGTTTTCGGGTGCACGGCGAATTCGAACCGGCATCTGTATAAATTCGCGGACGCTATTCCTTTCTGTGTCTCGGTCAGAAACCTCAACGACCAGTGGCACGTAGTCTCGGTTGGAAGATTTTGTGGTCTTATGTAAGTATCTTAAATTTCCGTCAAGAAATTTTTTGCAATCAAGATTGGAGAGGGGTTGAGTCCCCGAAGTTTGTCCATTTACGCTAACTATAGTACCGTAATAGGGTGGGCCTGCAGGTGAATTTATTATGCTGACCAAACATTTCTGGCGTGCTTCGTTGAAGTTAAACCCCAACACATTGCTACTTATGGGCTCTGAGAGGCCACCAAGCTCGTCTACAACCAAGTCTTGCACCTTGCTAAGAGCCTGAAGTGGTTTTTCAAATTTTACACGCACGTTCAATGTGAAAGGCACAACTATGGTATCTGTGCTCGTATCGACTTGTGCCTGCAGTCTGATGACATCTTGCAAGCGATTCAAGGCCCCAAAATGCTGGTACTTCACTTCCCTCTCTCCAAAATCGCAATCAAAGCTAGCGGGATGAAGTGCCCCCACTTGGAATTGCATAGGGTCGTTCTTCAAAACAGTAATCCGACAAAAGGCCGTTGGATCGTAAGCCAGTTCAAGGTCTTGAAACGGTTTAAGGAAAACACTTCGACCGTAGTTAACATCGATGCCTCTATTCTTGACAATGCTCAACTGAGCGGTGGAACTAAACACTGTTTTGAGTGTACATGCAAAAAGCACAAGTCGGCTCAGCGTGCCTGTCGACAGGGTCATGTCTTCTATCACTACAGGTGATGACCTACACGTTCAACGTCAGTCAGCTCCCTAAGAACCCTGTCAGGAACAATTAAATTCCAGATAAATTCTGACTCAAGGCAGAGTACAAGACAAATCTCATAAATATCTTGAATCGCTTCCAACTTGACTATTTCTTGACGTTCGGAATATTCGACAACACGTTATTTGCCTAGCAGAAAAAAGAGAAGATCATCTTAGACAGTGGCCCAAGCAAACATTACTTATGGGAACAGCAATAATTCCATTCAATGCCACCAAAGTTCATAGCTATGAAGAGCAATGCAAATAGGCTAAGTGCTTGGCAACAATCGCAAATTAAGATGACAGAATATAGAAAATCACGTAATTGATACCTTAACTGACTGCCAATTGTTCTCGCGAAGGAACCAAACTTCCGTTGAACAACTTCTCTACTTTGCACGAGGTGATTCTCATTCGAACAACTAATTATCCTTCACTGAAATCAGACGATAATCACCAGCAACTCCTTCCTTATCAATAGCTCCTCCAGACAAAGTACCCTGATATGAATGAACAATTCGGCTTCTCGTCTTTAACAATATCGTGTCAATTCCTGAGTCCGTTATCCTGTAAGCATTCCCATCAGTCATAATCTTGTGGCACTTACTACTTTCTAAATACTAAGCACTGTATCATCCGATCCTAATACCTTTCACGTCTTTAAAAAACTCCTTACGTTCGATAGAAACGATGCAAACCAAAATAAATAAACAATCCAAACGTCCACTCTTCCTGAATCCGTCAATGTTGACTGTTGATATCAACTCTAGTCGCTCATCTGCGCTGAACTGATAATATCTGTTTCATTTCCACTTTTCTTCGATTGCCTCCCCTAAAGATATTACTATGGATATTTATACCAAAGGATTCTGAGTTTCTGGCAGTTAAATACTTTCTGCAACCTTCTTTCCAATCTCTGTGAGAAAATGAGTTTGTCTTCTGACTCCGATTGTTTGGCAGCACCACAATGATCGGTGATATTTAGACTGTGTCTATCAGTGTAGACAGCAGCACAGCTCAGCTTGCAATGTCACGTCGAAATCAACAATCAAAATCGAAACAACTATAGCAAAACATTTTCTGCATCAAATCAGTAAATGATAGTAAATGAAGCGTTTGGATTGCAGGAACTTGGCTAGATGAAAGTTCCTGAAGTAGAAATCTCACAGCCTCCTTTGCTTGAAGATGCAACGCGCCTGCCACAAAATATTGCCTCCTTGCATTTAGATACGGGAAAAATCCAAAAGACCTATCTCCGAAATATGCAAGAGGGTAGTTACGCTATGCAGCTTACAGAAAGTAAGTAAATCCATTACCTCCACACAATCAAAGTTTAAATTTGGGTTTTATGTGTCAGGGATGGCTCATTTGATCGACTCAGGAAGCTTGACGGAGGAACAATGGAGTAAGAGGAAATGAGTTAATCAGAAAGAAAAGCCGACGGGGGGATGCATGAAAGATCTGTCAATAAAAATGCAACTGTGCTGTTGTAGGGTCACGCAGGAAGACAATGTTTCTGCAAATGCTGTTACGAATGAAATTCTTTTAGTCGCAATCATCGGGCTTTTTTTTCTTGAATCGTGAATAGAAGGAAGATAAAACAAGAACAGTAATATCGCTAATGATGAAGGGTTTATTTCGATTCTTTAGTCAATGAAGCCAATCTTTCTAGTAAAACATCTGACATGCCTGTAGGCTCTAAGTTTCCGCTGTTCTGCAATATTTCAATATCAAAGCACGATAATCTTTGCTCAAATGCTGCGAACAAAGAAGGCCGTGGAGAGTTCGCCCTTCTCTATTCATAACTGCTGTTGCCGACGCCGTAGAAGAAGCAACAGAAGCCTTCCAGGTAAGACTTCAACTACTAATGGACAGCATTTGTTTAGACTTAAGAGGTTACTCAAGTAATCATGCGTTGAAAATCTTTGAGGTAAGGCAAGAATGCCAAACAAATTTCCTGATACTTCATATTTTTTCAGACAAACCCCTCACCTCAAATAAAAACATCCAACTCTTTCCCCTGATGAATTCCATATAGGTTTAATTCTACAATTTTGATTTCCAATCCCACTGAAAAACGTTCTGCCCCTACAATGGGTAGATATGAAGGCAAGGGTGCCCTAGATACCCTTCACCCCTTAAGAACTGACGGTATCTATCTTCAAATCATGGATATTTTATCTCCGTGTATCATATTTTTCAATTGGTCGTATGCTACCGGAGATGTGTGACCGCAGATGGCCAGAGACAGCTGTGAAACTTAACTATTAGAATAAAACTAAACGAAGCACTAATTTTTGGTTTCCTTCATTCCGAATATTCACTAAGACCTTAAACTAATAACCTATTATCCTTGCTATTGTCCTTTTTAAGATATTGAATAAAATACATGCAACACAAAGAGAAATGTGAATCAAAGTAAGGGAAATAAAACAATGATGATGATGATGATGATGATGATGATGATGATGATGATGATGATGATGATGTTGATTTCACAAAACTTGGAAAACGATTATGACTGTTGATAAATATGTAATGACGATGATGATTACAGTGATAAAAAAGAAGGAGTTGTGATAGACCGCAATCAGTGGTTAATGTTGGGGGTGGGAAAACGGGGTTCCCCCACGTTTGACGGCATTGAATTACCCTACAGTTTCTCTCAAAGTTCCGCAACTGGAGAATAGTAGAATACCCCCTCCCCCCAATTTTTAAAAATTTACCACTGACCGTTATCCTGTATTCGGAAGAATCAGATTAAGTGCCCCTTGCTGTTGTCGATTTCTCTTTCCACTATTTACATAGTCGAATACGATACCTCCCTCCTTGGTTATCTTTTCCCATATGTTTGTATTCATATGTACAAAAGATGGAGAAGCCAAAGGAAACTGCACAGTATCTTTCAATCCTCGCAAGGAGACATGCTGTGCAAAGATTATTGGCCAGAATCAGAGATCGATGCGTAAATAAACTTGTATCACAGTGTTCACAGTGTTCCAGGTTTTTGAATCCTTCTCTATTAGGACTATGATGACTAAATGAGAAAACACTACACTAAATCGAAAGTACGTAAAATTGTCTTTAGACTATTATTACATGGACGTAGATTCTGGGGGGACTCGTCCTCGCAGGGTGGGGGAATAAAAGCTGCTTTATCCTTCCACTTTTGAGCCCAGACATGTCAAATGGTCCACGTTTGACCCCCACCCCCCCTCTCATTTTTAAAGTGCTCTGGGCCCATGGATTATTACCTACAAAACAGAACTGTTCATTGCGTTACTATAGAGAGAGCTGAGGTGTACATTGGCCTACGCAACAGGAGCATGCGACCAAGGGCCGTGGCATCCACTTATGGAACCATGAAAATACTAATCGGCTGCAATTAAGGAAAAGCTAAAAGTTTTGAAGGCAAGGTGTAAAATACACAAGCACTTGCTCCATGTAGTGCATTAATATTTGAACAATTTGGTTCGGGTTGCGGATCACATAAAGAAAATTTTCGTCTCTGGCCTCGTCTCTGGAAATTCCCGCGTATAACACTGTTGAACGTCAAAGATCTGGGTTCACCACCATCACCTCTCTGCTATACAAAATACTCCTGTAGTAGGACCGTAGCCAAAGGTGGGGACATAGAGGCGACGCATCTAGGAAAATTTTCGCTTCCTATCAAGGTAGACTTTGCCACTTGAAATTTTCCACATTTTAGTCCACCCCCTCTCACCCCCTGGAATGAATACCTCACCTAGCGGTGGAATCTCTTGACGTCCTTGTACTGCAGTCAGTCAAAGTGAAGACATGTTTACGCGAGGATTGAAGTCAAGAGGAGCCCGATTTCTGAACTACCCTATTAGATAGCCTGGTTGATAGTTTTCTTTTTATTAAGGATAGTTTGAATAGATAGTAGAGAAATAGAAAATCATGTCACCTACGATATTTGAATCCGTGACACACGCACTTACACCGGGTGTGCACTGAAAACTACTAGGTGAACTCCGCTGATAGCATACCAATCGACGAATAACAAAGAGACTAATGAAACTTGAGCAAACGAAACGAAGTGTCACTGATAAAAGAGGAATCTAGGATTTCCTAAAATTGCGGTAAACACATTTAATGCAATGAAAGAGAAACTTCGGCCATTAAGGACTTGTATCTTACTGTTCCTATGAGGATTTACAAAGAAAATTTCTCAGCTTTTTCTTTTTTTCTTTCCCTCGATATTAGGGGAGACCGGGGAGATCTGGGACATTTTTCATCAAAAGTGAGAAAAGCCGATGTAGCTTCCGATTTCAACTCAATATGTGATGGCAATCGCACTAATTATCTTCTTTAAAC
>JAAAKL020006408.1:0-18049 GCA_010016065.2 Carybdea cf. marsupialis auct. non (Linnaeus, 1758)
TATGTTGCAATTTTTATTAATTTTCATACGTTTGTTAATTTACATTGTCAGATTTTTTCCATTTTCCCACATTTACCACGGACAGTTTGCCTAGCTGACCATAGTGACAAAAACAAAAGCGATTTCCGTTCTACGTCTATCTGCGAAACGAGCTTATTGTGTCAAATGACATTTCCTTCATTATGCCGTAGATTTATGTAGTCTTATGTGTAAAGATAAAGAAGAAAGAATTTTATTTCGATGTAAATAACAGTCTTTGCAGAAGAATACATAGATTTCGTGTCAGACTGCGCTGCTTAGCAGCAGGGGGTCACTTCTATCCATTAAGAAGAACTGATCCATAACGCTTTTGGAGGCTTAGCCTTCACCTTATAATAAAAGTCGGGCTGAAAGTCAGCTTAACGGTTAGCTCTCTTGATTTCCTTTGAGAGCGATGTCTTCGTTTAGTGTAGTCATTTACCAAAGCTAGTATGTTAATGACACCTTTATCGTCTTATTCAAACAATTTCCCAGAAGGAGGTCTCAACTTGTATGGATGAATTTCTTCTATGTTTATCTTCATAATTTTTTATTACTTGCGTATAAGTGGCTGATCATTTGGAAATTTTTACATGTAGAATCAATAAGTACATTTAAATCTCGATATTTCCTGCTCCAGTCTACCTTGAATGCAACTGCTAGTCTCATGAACATAAAGCACACTCTCGATATCTGGTGTTTGTTCCCATTCCCCTAAGAGTTCTTGATGCCGAGAGTTTACTGTCCCTGTCAAGATTTAAAATGACAAGTTTGTTTTGCCACTTGCATTATTTTTTTAAATAGACGTGCGTATTTGCCCTTTGTAATATTTCCTCCTCTTGAAGGATTCTGAAGTGGGCACCATGAAAGGTGCTTACAAGAATTTAGAATTAAGAACCAAAAAGTACAGTAGCTGGTTGTGAACTTAACGAATTTCAAGGGTGTGCATCAGATGTGCTATGTCATAACCCTTGTACAAGAAAACCTTGCTTCGTCGATTAAGCTGACATTCGCAATGTCTAGAGCTGTAGCACGTATCAAAGCCCTTAACCTGTAATTCGTTGTCTTAGCAATAGCAGCTTATTAACAATTGTTCTGCAAGACAACCTTTATTTTTTATTATATAAGTAGTATCATAATAGGTAGATAAAGGGTAAGCAAATTTGCATATTTTTTCGATGTTGGCCTGTTTTGTTAAATATTGCGCAGTTATTAGAAATTAAACAAACTCGAGTGTTATCGAATATCATCGTTACAAACATGATTACTAATCATTTATAGCTATCTGGCTCCGAGAGATGAATTTGCCAATCTGATTAGATACCAGGAGATAAACGCCTACTCATACATGAATGCCACACCATGATCTTAGGACTTTCCAGTGCGAGGCTAATTACATTGTATCGAAAATCTTAGATATCGTCACTACACCCTTGACCTCTTATTACCCTCTGTACAACTCATGAAAATATTAGAAAAATTATACCGAAGAACAAAGATAACTTTTTGAGTCACTTGACGGCATATGCTGCGTCCACATGCGTCGATTCTACGAAACAACCAAAGGCGTGGATTATACTGAGCTTTACTGAATGCAGATGCATACCCAATTTAGAAACCCGAGCGAACTATAGTAGTAATGCCCAAGTTGCTACGGATAGCGATTTGTAATGACCGGATTCCTGCGGCATTTTGTCCAGAACTTTACAAGGAAAGTAGTTAAAGGCTCGGCCGACGTAGCCATGCAAAGAGCCAGGAGAGAGCTGACAGCTGCGCAGCCTTCATTGTAAGTAACCAATGGAACCGCTTTACACCGTCAACGCCGTGAACTAAGCTTCAGACGATTTTCTTGAGTTGTACGGTAGGAACTGCTTAGTGTTCTCCCACCACTGGTTGCTCAAGGCAAGTGGCGTAATACTTAATAAT
Organism: Carybdea cf. marsupialis auct. non (Linnaeus, 1758); assembly: GCA_010016065.2. Classification (NCBI taxonomy): domain Eukaryota; kingdom Metazoa; phylum Cnidaria; class Cubozoa; order Carybdeida; family Carybdeidae; genus Carybdea; species Carybdea cf. marsupialis auct. non (Linnaeus, 1758). The sequence goes on from JAAAKL020006408.1 coordinate 1,945, forward strand.
TCGTTTTCATTTGATTTGACCCCATTCTAAAAAAGGTCTAGTTTCCTTTATATGTACTTGGTAAGAGAAAACCTAGAACAATATCGTAGAATATCCCAAAAAGGATTTTGTATCTGTCAATACGTTCTTCGAACTTGTATTGATCGGTGCAAGGAAAAATGATCCGGCTTTCAAATTTGTAGTTTAAAAGCTCTCTAAGACATTTATTCTAGAAAGCCTGACTGCTATCAGTAGTGGTGTCATTCCAATTTTTACAGCCGTTTGTTGAAAGTAAGTAGTCGATCCCTTTATGGTCTTGCGGGGCTTAGCTGATTTTGTTAGGCACATATGCCAAAATCATAAAGACCTCCGGACAAATTTTTTGTCGTAATTACATCCATCAAACCTTCCATAGTGCTCTTATCTAGATGTCTGCCCTCTTATGTTTACGTACAGCATTTAAAGGTTTTAGTTGTATTTTGCGGTCGTCTAACGGTGATTTATTTTTGTTTCTGGTTAACTTCACCAAATTGCACGTGCATAATGTATATTACTGATTACAATTCGCTTTACTAGACTTAGAGATTGTTAGGAATAGACATATATGTACCTCTTAAAGTCAAGTATATGAACCCTAATCTGCAAAAATAGATATTTTGGTACTTTTCTTAGGTGCAATCCCACCCTTTACTTAGCCAAGTCGCTTGAGGACCTTGTGAGTTTGGTTTGGCAATGTCTAAGGAGGGAAGTGTGTAAAAGACAGGAAAATGACTTGATATCCAAATAGAATAAGTTAAGGAGGACTACGTTGAAAGGGGTCATTTTGGCTTTTTTTGAAAGAATTGGTATTGCTTTAATGACATCAAAGCCAAGGGTTGTTGTCATCTGTATAGTACGGTGGTGAATCAGTCAGCTCACGCATTAACGTCCGTATGTAACATACATTACGAATCATTTACGGCAATGTTTCAGCTGCAGCATATGCCAGCCCATACGTAGCTTCAGTTTATCACAAGAGGTTATTCCTATGACTATGTCTTTTACGTTCAATTCTTGTATTCTGTACCGCTAACAACTTATACAAGTGGTTATGTACTTACAACAGGCAGGGGAAGGAATGGGTTGAAACAGGATTGCGTATGATGTCATTATTGTTAAACCTGGCTCCCTTGTTTGATAAGCTTCACATTTAAGCAGCAAAGTTCAAGCAGAGTATCAGATCAGGAGATTTGTGTTTTGCTTCAGAAACCAGTTTCTTTTATAACTCTTCTTTTTCTGCATTAGACGATGTTGACAGCCATTTCAATGAGTGCCATCGCCACAAATGGAGTAGTTCCAGGTTAGTGACATGTTTTGGGGGAGAAGAAATCCTTTTATTAGGAGAAAGTATGCTATTAAAAGTCATTATGCTTTTCTTGGAGCGGGTATCTGAACATAGTTCTACAATACGTATTCCAAGTAGATTTAAATAAATTACCCTGTCATTGCACATGAATCTTTAACATCGTTAGAAATAGAGGAAAATGCGTGTGTTCGCTTCAGGCGTTTGTAATTCTCAGTAAATATTAACAACAATTTAAAATGCTGAAAATGTCCATGTCGTCTATTAACGTAAGTCTCCTTTGCTGCTGTCTCTTACAAAAACTGACTCCAATCTGAACGGGATCTCTCAAAAAATTATCTGAGACATACCCACTACCCGGCCTCTGCGATTTTGACTTTACTTCGCACTTCAGTAAGTAGGCAGTTTCTTTCTTTATATACCACACTACATAATATAGACATAATTTGAAGTCTCGAGGATAGGATGGGGGTTGTTTTACAAATCGTTCGAATTTTTAAGTTTTCGAAAAATGGGAAAGTTGACGTGATATAGTAAAACTTTGTCGGATGAGTCGATTAAGTCGAATTCTGACGTATTTACTATCCTTTTATCTCTCTGAGAAGTGAAGCCTATTTATACGGATGTTTGTTTACGCTGTTTATCTAGGGGTGTTTTCCCCACCCTTAAAACGTTTTGTACTTTGATATGATGATATCCAATATCTAAAGTTTCAACGTGTTCTTTCATAAAAATGTTGGTCATGTGATCTCATTATGACGTCATCATTTCACCTGACCAAAATTTTTGAAGTTTATTTATCTTTGAAAAGAGGTGACAGGAGGATCCTAAAAGAAATTCAGGCCCAATACTTCCGGTAATTTTGAAGAATTACAGCAGTTTTGATGCTCAACGGATGTGAACTGAGAAATTGACTTGGTATGAAACTTACCGTACTTTCACAAGCAATAGATATGAGACATATATGACATAAATGTTTAGAACTACTGTCAAAGACCTACTCGATGAAGAAATATTGTGTTTTAGAAGCTTTTGCCTAACTATAATCGTCAGTATTGGTAATGTACCCCCTTTGCACACACCAACTATAACACGATCAGGAGATGTTTATTTTTGACGCTGCCCAAGGAGGAAATTCTATTGTTTCCAAAGCCATCATATTGTAAATTTCTAGTAATGGAAAAAACTGTTCGAAGTAGGGGACTTTACGTACAAGAGGTCTTTGAATAATACAGATGTCAGAATCAAGGGAAGTCGCGCGATGTAGAGTTCGATGTAGTTTTTAAATCATATAAGGGGAATTGTATTAGTTCGAATTTGATCTTTAAACGTGAGCAGAATTTATTGGTGTATAAAATTCTGGTTTCCAGATGTTGCAAAACCACTGTATTTCATAGTCCTATGGTCGCTATATGTTGACTGTAATAATAGCTTTCGTAGTCTTTTGCACCCATGACGCTTGAGCTCCTTGCTCACGTTAGTTAAAAACTATGATAAATGAGTGGATCCATTATAGTCGCACTGTAGATAGGACAGTCTGTATTTCTATTGAAATGTCAAAATTCATGGAACTATTTCCGGCCATTATTTCTAGCTTGTTACAATTATATTTAGTAAAATATTATTTGCAAAAGATTTTCTTAACGTAGTTTTGTAAATAATTCTAATATTTCTAAATAATAATTCATGTACGTTGTCTTTTAGTATTTTGAACGAGGTAAAAGGTTTAGTTTATTCGAAAGCTTTTCTATAATATTCCAAGAAAATAGGAATGACCAAGAAAATAAGAAAAGCCAAAAAACGACACCAGGAAGTGAGGATGTCGAAAGTTGTTTCACCTTCATTGTTTGGAATCTGCCGACTTGGTCAAAAGGAATTAAATATGTTGTGGTAATGGATTTCCATGAAGCACGTTGTGTCAATCCATATCCAATGATCTGTATTGATGACACACTTATTTTTTTATTGTTCTTCCGTGTAGTCATAGCTTTAAGCCGCTTAGGATACTTTGCTCCAGCAAATTCCTTTCGTCGTATGCTATTGCAGTATTTGATGAGTTTTATAGCTTACGAGATGATCAATGATCGATGATCGATACTGGATAATGAATTTTCAAAGAGTTGTTTTGAATTGAGCTCGAATACATGCCTTATTTAAGTGGGACCAGTGTTAATTGTCAGATTTTAAGCAACTGAGGTTACGGGGTAATTTGCAAGGACAGGACTTATTGAAGTCTCCAAAATGGTTGATTGCTTACATTTGTGGAAGTTTTTTTTGTAAGGTACTTAATAAAACATTGTCCTCCAGAAAATGCCAAGCAATTGTTTCGAATGTAACTAGTGCAAGTACAAAGAAGCGATTTATTGCGGTGAACTTGTGGTAAACAGTTGAAAGTTTCGAAGGCGCTTAGGTGAAATAAAGCCTTTTCGTAGTGTAAACAAACAAAACAGTATCTGCTAACATCAAATACGGCATTCAAGAGAGATTGATCACAGATGGCCTTGCGTTATCGGAAAATGCCTACTGAATAGCCTCAGACACTTGAAAGATAAGATCCGTTTGCACGCTCCATAGAAACATGTGGAGCAACATTTATTGCTAGAAAACATCCTCTCACATTTCATTAGCGAGATTCAAGTGTTTTCCCATCGTTAATTATGCATCACTGCTTTATTATGATGTTTACAATACATGTCAGCTACAACTCTTACAAAAGAAATTGTTCTGTTGGGTGCAGTCGCAAAAGTTTGAATTCAGAGTACTGAAACCGCTGACGCTTTCTCTTATGGCAACCGATAATCTTGCGCAGAAAAGCATTTGACGTTGCTTGGGCGACGGGACTACTTAGCACGTTGCTAGAAAGGCAGATACATTTATACTAGGCTATATATGTCATGGACGAAACTTGCCGTGGATTAAATCATAGCATACGGTAAAAGCTATTTGATCTCCATGTGAGTTTGGCTTGCGAGGTTGCTGGTATGCCTCATGCTGTCGGCAGATTTACTTATAATAACATTGAACGGTTTGGATTATGAATATTATCTGAGCTTCCTTGTGGTCGTGCTTATTTGGACGGTCTGTATAGGACAAGGTCTCTGTGTTTCTATGACATTAATTAGAGATCCTCCTTTATTAAACGAGAATGGGAGTCGCTAAGGCAACTCATAAAGCGAGATAATATGTTGTACTAAAGACTTCATTACTTTTGGTAATATAGAAATTTCACCTCTGTCTATTTTTATTGTTAAAAACAAGTGCTGATGACGGCCTTATTTCTGCTTAAATATATTTTACTTCTATCTTATTGCTATATTTAATCATCCTATTCATTTCAGATTGAATGTAAGGCGGCAATTTTACTACTCCACATGGCCCGTTTCTTGTGTAGCATCCTGTGTGCCATCCTATTTGAGTCACATCTCTTGTAAACACTAGTAACTATTTTTCTATAACGTACTCTGCCGGTTCCCTCCTTTCTTTTACCGGACCCTAGTGTCTACTTTATGGCACCGTCTGCGATTCTCCTGAGATTAGTTTAGCCTTAGAGCCGTTATCTTCAAAGATACTATTTTAATTTTTTAGGCGTTTGTTTTCCCCATTTTGTGTTTAGTTCTTTTTACATTTCTGACTCTCCTCCAAATGTCTTTATTGTTTCTGATAATCTGAAGACTGGTCTTATATCTTGCTGAATAGAGCTACGATAGCAGACCACCACCAGAAATCTTAGATACTGTAGCTTTTTTTTCTTACCATTTTCACTTAACGTCCACTTCTTTTTTTTGAATTGTCCTTGCTGTTCCAGGTAAACAAGGTTTTTGTAACACTTCAGTTGTAATTTCCAAGTCCAGCTTTTGTGTCCATTTCTCGAATTGTTTTCTTACTGTCTCTAACGCCCCTATTACTGCTGGAATAACTTGAACATCTTTTATTCTCCACATTCTTGCAATTTCATATTTCAGGTCGCAGTAATTGTTGCACTCTTCTTCTTCTTTATTTTCACCACGTGTCTCAAATGGGCATGTCCAGTCGACGAGAAGGCAGTTCTTGGTCTGTTTGTCAATAACAATAATATAAGTTCTGTTTGGGGAAATCCAATAAACTCTTGCAGCCTTCTGAGTCAAACACTTTTTCACCGTGTGTGTATACCACTGATCAGACTTCCAAAGTCCCCATTTCTTACATAGTTTCCAGTGGATTATTTTTGCAGCAGTATCATTTCTCACCTGTTTGGATTCTTTTTGTGCTAATTTTGGGCATTGTGACACAACATGTGCCACTGTTTCATCTGCAGATTCGCACGCTCTATTGTCTCACTGATCTTTATGTTTTGCTTGACTTTCAATTTTTACAGCTGGAGGATCGTACTTTATGATCTCAAGAAGTCTCGGTCCAGAGTTTGGTGGAGCTGTCGGCTTTTTATTCTACCTAGGTACAACATTTGCCTCCTCTATGTACATTCTGGGAGCTATAGAAATTTTACTAGTAAGTAGTAATACCTTTGTTACAGATATAAATTTTTATTGCTTTAATTGATTTTATGCAGTTTAGATCTGCAGCGTTCAATTTTTGTAATCAGATCAGTGAACGTATTAAAGTTTTAAACGTAAAGGTGTCTTCCATGTTGTAGGCTTTTACTTACAATATATACCTAGGGTACTGTCTAAGGTTGTTGCTCAATAAATGGAGGTATACAGGAGAAAGTACAGCACGTAATTTTGGGTCTATTTGTCGATTGTATTGTACTCTAGCGGAGCCCTTTCGTTAGGAGGATTTCCTACTTGCCTTTTACCAGTCTGTTTACTTTCCCTTGTATATGAAGCCCATTGGACTGTCTCAAACCCAAAAATGAAGGTATTGCTATATTGTTGACACTGTGTCTGGTTACTTTTCTGACCGTGAGTTACTGTACGTGAAGCAGTGCAACGCGTTTTGATTATAGCATATCAGAAGTCCATTACTATTGTTATGACTTATAACAAATATTTACTGTTAATGACCAGTGTATTTTATAGATACATCCAGTGAAACACTATCTTTCTGGTGTTCAGTGGAACTCGTCTCCGAGAGGTCATTTCGCGACGTGCAGCAAAGATATTAAATGGCATGACCTTCGTATGCAACGGTTTCCCTTGTACAACTGTCGGTCCTGGCAAGCACTCATTCTGCTTCTGTACGTTCATACTATTATCGAAAGAGACACTAAAAGATAAGGTTTTGAAATGCGCTACTTCGAGTTTCACGTATTCAAGATTATCAGGAAAATTTGCCTGGTGATCGTGAATACGTGAAACTTGGGATAGCGAATTTCCAAAATCATATTTTTTAGTGTCTCTTTCGATACTGCTCTATATTTATGCATCGAGCACTCTCGTATCTTCAGATGATCATCCTGATTATAGCTACGTATTTATACTATTATTCATACGAGTGCAGGAAATGCAGATTTAAAAGCGTCCTTATAGTCAATCACAGGGGTGGGGGAAGGTAAAACAGATTGGAGAGGGGGGGGGGGAGGGAAGTAGGCTGTGTCCAAATTTACTTTTTCACATTCCACTAAGGTGCTTTTGCAAAATCTGTTGTGTGTCTCAATATGCATATTTTGCTGTGAATGTGACACAATGTCTGTCTCAATCAATTTCAATTTTTATAAAGCTAAAGGGTGGTCAAGGGGAAAAAAAGAGATTTTGCAAATCTTTTGGGGTGCATGGCCCCCCTGTCCCCTCTGTTCCTCCATCCCTGAATCACTACGATTAATGTCATTACTATTGCATTTTTGCATCTTTGTAGACTTACATGGCACCAAACATGTCACTTTTCGGTGATGTGCTATCATCCGGTGGTGCACAGTCTCCTGTTATGCTCAACAATATGAGAGTTTATGGAACAATACTTCTCATCTTAATGGGATTACTAGTTTTCGTTGGAGTCAAATATGTCAACAAATGCGCGTCACTGTTCTTGGCATGCGTCCTGTTGTCAGTACTGGCAATTTATGCTGGGTTTTTCTCGGTGCATGCCCGAGCCGAGAAAAGGTGAGTTAAAGTGTATTAGTATGTAGGACTAATTCTAGAGGCGAGTTCTTGTAAGTGAAAGCATGGATCTAAATTTTTGTTACCATATCATTACCACATATTGCCACTTTAGCCCATATGTTAGATCTTTTCCTTAAAAAATGTTTATTGGATGAAGAAGTTCCCCGAGAACATATAGTTGAGAAAAGTTTGGTGAATGGAAGTTTCACAGAAACGGCTGTGGTTCCCAATTGATCCGCAAGACGTATTCCTTCTTATCTCCAAATAACGTATAACCGTGGAAGGTAAAACAAAGCTTAAGGTGCGTTTGCAACGGTTGTAATGATCTGAAAAAGCACGGAATCTAGTGAACAAATGAACAAATCTAGTAGGATAATCGTTCCCAATTAATTAATTTAGAACTTTAATAAGATCAAATTAAATTAAATTAAATAGATTATGCTTTAAGAGAATGCAAAAGTGGAGATTGAGCAATTGATCGGGTTCGAATCCTTGTTTTGATATCTTCACTTTCCTCTAGGAACACTTCAAACTTTATATTTTCAAATATATTAAATATATTTTCGCGATGACATTTTGTAACTTTTTATTGGCTGTGGATAGTATGATTGGCCGGATGGCAGTCCTTTTATGGTCACGTCACGTGGTGCAGAGAGAAGTGTCTGTAAAATTGGGTCGACCTAAATGTCAATGTCTACTAGTTGAGCATTAGCAATTAATGTGGCGACTAGAGAAAAGTTAAATGTGTTATCACCAGGTCACCATAGCTCAGTTGGTAGAGCAGCATGCTGTGACATTTTCACATTTCTCTGGTAGCTGTTCAAAATCGATTGACTGATGCAAAGACAAGACCTTTCGTATAACTAATGGGACTTAAAATATCAAACTGGGTAAGAAAATGGGTAAACGTAGGTCTTTGATACAACTTATTCTGAAAAGATCCCTTAATCAATGATTTGTTACTTGTTATTTTACGTGTTCTGATCACCGATCTCTAAAAAAGACTGGATCGAGATTCGCATGGTTTCCAATAGCAAAAAAAAGTAAGTCATGAGTACTGCCCTCCCATTAGTTAAAATAGCGCGGGAAGGTCCGCCATATTACGTAAAATTGTTTATAAGCTTTGTTTGAAGGGGACTGAAATGGCGTCCAACGACTGACCTCACTCTGAGACGGAAGATGCTCAATCCAGTGTTTTTTAGAGATCAGTGGTTGTGATATACTACATTTACTCCTATTTTGCAGAGCTATAATATTTGTAACAAGACCTAGAAGTATGGAGTTGGAGCAGAAGTCCTTATAACTGTAATGACTATTTCATAATTCGAACCTTCCTTAAAAATGATAAAAGACTTAAACAATTACATGCAAGTACATCACCCACTTTATAGTATAACTTCTATATGACCCCCTTATTTTAAGCAATTAATCAAAACCGCTCCCCTCCCTTATTAGACATAACCCTACAAATAAGATATGCTCCCAGGTGCGTAGAAGAAGAGGTTTTACAATAAATGCTGCTGTATTTCCTTTTCTTGTTAAGATGTTGCTCTAAAAGATGAAACTCGGGGGAATTTGTTGGGGAAGGTTTTATCGGACAACCGAAAGTCAAATGTGTTGGAAACCGTATCACCCGTAGAAGATTTGAAATAAAGATTATGCGATACATAAGCACAAAAGTACTGTAATTGTTACATGCCACCCCTGATCTTACCCCCTAGATTCCCTTCAAATTTACAAATGAAATGTTATTATTGATATAATCACACAGGTATATAAGGGAGAAAACAAGGATCAATTATTACAGTATTTGTGAACGAGGTGCACGACGAATGTCTCTGTCGTCATGTATGAAAGTTGTGTTGATTTTGTAAAGTGAGGTCAATCCTTAATACATAACAACTTAGTCTTGTTTTCATTTTTACCATCCAGGGTTTGCCTCATTGGAGACCGCCTTCTATCATACAACAGTTTTGACACTTGTTCTCGAAATGACAGCAAGCTTAGGAACCTCTATAGCTCCAAAACACAATTTTGGAATTCTTCAAGTATTCATTCCGTCAACGGGATCCCTGGGATTACTGGAGGGGTCTTTTCAGGTATTTGTTGCAACGTTGACCTTGCTCTCCCATTAATAGAATGCCTTTGAGATACTACGTTTGCGTACTTAAATTTACGTTGACACATGTTACAATATCCTTAGGCATGATTTATGAACTCTGCAGGTGAAGGATTGTGGATGGTATTCGTTGAGAAAGGGAGAACCAGCGAGTAATCATTCTTTCCATAGTTTATGATAGTGTTTTATGTGATGAAGCAAGCGTCGTATATAGCACTACAGTTCTGAACTCAATCCCAACGACAGTAGTAGGTTATAACAAAAATTAATCCTTTAGCAGCAGTTGTCAGCTAAACAACTCGACAGACCGTGGTTTTTGGAGAGATTACAAAGAGCTGCGTCTGTTATTCTCCTCCCGTGCTGAGAACCAAGTTAACTTTTCGGCTGCGACCCACATCCCATCGCTGAAGGGGAACAGAAAACCAAAAATTAACAGACCAATTTTTTAGCCACTGTGTGATTAGCTAATGCATAGGAGTTAAGTTTCAAAACCTATAAGATTTAGTAATTTAACGGTGGTTTTTGCTATTGCCCTTTCGATTCTGGATTTTCCGATTATGAAGAAGAAAACCCTTGTCTTGTAAAGTTAAATTTATGCGAATTATCTTACTGCAAAGTTCTTTCCATAAACATTAGCAGTCAAACACATAAGCCATTAACATCCCGGTAAATTCGCGCTCAGTACCGAGGAGTGAGTGTCTTCATCCTTAAAATACCTCGTGTGTTGAACCACTGTCTGTACAGAGAATGAAGTGAGAATTTTAAGAATCGGCTAAACGTAGAAACGTAGCAAAGACTACTGAACCTAGCTTATCCAGGTATTCAAGACTTGGCATGTTGTTTACTTCGTGTTTTTCACTACTCTATGGCACATCACGAGAAGGGTGAAAACGGTTGCTCTATGTTTCATTGGTGCGTTTCGCTAAGTACAGAGATGATGGTTTATCATCCCTTACATTAAATATATGTGGAAAAGTTTGCTCGTAGTATAAATTATATTGATTAACTGATTTATTGTACTCAAAGTAATCTCAAAAATACTTATTGCGAGAATCGTCTTGATTGGAAGCAAAACGTAACATTTCCCCCCTCTATATAACGTCTTTTATTCCCATTCATGGGGTTTGATGGTGCCCATATTCATGGGACTTGTTGTTAGAGCATAGTGCACGTTAAGACCGGATGCTCTTCCTGACTTCACCAATGGCCTTTCCGGGAATCGAACCCTGACCCTCTTAACTCTGTTGATCTGAAGGCCAGGAACTACGGCGGCTCAGTAAAACGTAACATACGCTTAATAAATACACATGGTCTGATGCCAATTTTTGACAGGCTGGCTTGTGCCATCCCTTAAACGTCACAAGCTTACAATGACTCAGTAATACAGTAGACTTAAAAACTTGGACAGCTCAGCAAGTGGTAAATATCAATTTATTTCCCATGAAATTGTATCACGCATTGTTTGACTACAGTGCATGCCGCAGAAACTAATTTTAACTTATGACAATTATGTTAAAGTTAAGTATTTGGTTTAACAGAGTAGGATTTTTGTGGTTGGAAGTCCAAACTGACCTCCCTATTGAATTTACTTTTTAATGTAGAAAACATTGGAAGCTATTATAGAAAAGCAGGAGAATCACAGAAAGGTGTCAAAGGCCAGAAGGGAGAAGTAGTTGCTGATATATCGTCCTCTTTTACGTTATTGCTGGCCATCTTCTTCCCTTCAGTGACCGGTAAGTAAAAGTTACTTAAAACTGTTGGGTTGACACGAATGCTATGCAGGGGCCGAATCCAGGGCAGATTTGAGGCCCAGTTTCGACACCCTATCTCAGCCCCAAAGCTTCCAGGTGATGTTCCAAAATTTCAGTTAAGAAAGCTGGAAAAACCGTGATGTACAAGCAGATAGGATTTATCTTCTCCTCAAACTCCACAAACTGCAAGAAAACGACATCCATTCCACTTTGTGCACATTTTGATAACTGACGACGTAATCACAGTTACCGAGGCGTAAAAAAGTGTTCGAGGCTCAAAATCTTAGTGACGCCGATTTGAAAACTTTTACCGGGGATATGGTTCTTGCTCTGGACCTGGCACCCGGTGGGTCCACAAGATGACCTGCATTCTTTAAGTTCCAATTTTCGGATGTAATTCTCATATTTAATGTTGCACCAAAACAGATTCTGCATATGGCCCTGGTATGGAATATGGATGTGTTAAACAAAAACGTTTAACTTTACGTTAACTTTGTTTAAGATGAAACAGGTCATCCTCTGCGGACTCGATGAGGAACCGGTTTATCTGAAGTTACGAGTATATGGGATCATTCAGAATTTAAATGATCACTATATGTGGCTCCTTTTATTTAATTCATTTGTGTATAGGATTAAGTATTCATATACATGTGTGTACATATATATATGTTTATGTATGTATGTATGTATGTATGTATGTATGTATGTATGTGTGTGTGTATGCCTATGCCTGCATCTTTCATCCATCCGTATTTATGTCCGACCATTTATCCACTGCTGCGTACACTGACGTATGTACGTGTGAGTACTTACATGCTTCCATGCATCTGCCCATCCACGTACTCATTGACGGTTTCATTGAAAGACGAAATTCTCCCAATTTATGGAGGGTTGGAAAGAAGTGACTTCCCTGTCTTTCCAATAGTAACATTGTTGATCTTGTGGGACTTTTTTTATTTGTCTCTTTTAGGTATCATGGCTGGTTCTAACCGTTCTGGGAACCTACGTGACGCTCAAAGATCGATCCCACGTGGTACTATTGGAGCAATTCTGACTACCTCATTTGTCTGTATCCTTCATATATGTGAAAACTTAAAAGTTAAAATGTTTAAGTTCATCTGCCTTATAAAACTGGCGTGGCACTCCCTCAATCATCTAGATATCCCGGTCTTAAACCAGAAAGTAAATTTACCTACCCATGTAGATACATTTCCTCGTTCGTGGATAGATAGTTCTGCCATGTGCTATGTTACCGGATTTACTAGGTAAGGTACTAAATTGCTTGTTATGTATCTAAGTAGAAAGTGCTCCTTATCGTGAGAGATGTGTGAAACAACAGAAATTAGAATTTGTTTATCTATAAAGTATGGTTGTGTTCTTTCTAGTAAGGCTAAATGGTCCTTGTTAGTTGGCGTGTGCCGTGGGTACACAGTTGTACGCAAGAGTAACGCTTTGTAAATATATCCACGATTCATACACAGTAAGCTGTGAAGCCTATATAAGGTTGTAAGGGGAAAAGGAGGTAGTACATTCATAAGTATATTACTTATGTGTTCACGGGTCCCTTTAAATCGACTCTATATTGTTTAGGTTACAACCCTGCGTTGCTTAGCGACATGACAGTTTTTAAATCGGCGTAATGACAGTTTTCGAATGGTTCTAGAATTTAGGACGGGGCTGAGCCATCTTACCCCGGTCGGCAGTCATAAGCGGATAGGAGGGAATTTGGATTTGCAGTTATTACCATGGTTAGATAAGTGGCATTAAAGATTTAGTTGTAAGAATTTAAGACGATTAGGTATCATTTTTATCATTCAAGACGCCGTTTTGGTGCCTCGCGCTTTCATTTTTGTCCATTAATTAGTACTCACAGCCCTCAAATATGAACCATCTCCAGTTTCCTTTCTCTCTTCGTTAGTGCCGTGCCCGATGCGGGCCTTTACGGGCATGATGAGTGTTGCTGTTGGTCCCCGGACCGTCGGGTTTGTTGAAGCCATTGTTGGTTCGGACGAATTCCTGTCTGTTGTTGGCGAGCTGATTGATCTCATTGTAGCTCCGGAAGTGGCCGATGTTGTTCAAGAACGTTCGTCTCTGACCTCCTCTTAAGCGCTTCCCTGGGATTTTGCCACTGAGGGCCAACTCCTCAATGGACCCTTTCTAATAGAATGCCCAAGTTACTTCAGTTTCCTTTCACAGGTTGTAAATATCCACGACCGTTTTCTGCGTCAAATTCGGCTAATAGATCAAGAGTTGTAAGAAGTGTCGGTGAATATACGGCTTGATAGAGAGATAATTAGGAGCGTGCATCTTTTAAATTAATCCAAAGATAGCGAACGGCTGTATAGATTAGGAAAAAAGATAAAGTATTTCTTCATATTAACACTTGAATTCCTTGTTTGTATTTTTTAAGCTTTCGGGTCTTAAGGTAGTGGAAGATTCTGCCGCATGCTGTGTTGATGTTGTTATTTGCCTTTGTTTACAGTTGGGTTAAACAACACACCGAAAAAAATTTGTATTTTCGTTTAATACTTTACTCATATTCCTAGATTTAACATCTGTCATTCTCTTTGGTGCCACCGTCGAGGGAGATTTACTAAGAGATAAGTAAGAGTTAGTGATATTATATCATATGAAATGACCTTGCAATTGGTAACCAGTGACTTAGCGCCTTAGCTACATAATGTAATATGATATAGAAGATCGTTATTCCATTCCTAGGTGACTTTTCTTAATTGTTAAGTACGTTACCAAAGAACTGCAAATCTAAGCACCAGCACATGTGAGGAATTTGTAATAAATCAATCTGCTGAATAAAATAACTTTTGTAGCTGGACATTGTAAACTGTACACTCAATCTTTGTCTCAGTTGCGATAAGTTTGCACCGACAGTATCATAGTTGCTTTAAAAGGTTCCAGATTGGGCAGCCCAATTTTTTTCTTGCTTTGGACTTCACATGATTCCACTGTATTGTTTCATTTGCTTTGCTGATACTAAAAGAATTGCATAAGCTCAGGAGAAATATGCTTCCGGGCTCATAACTTGTGGACAATACACCTACAGTACACCCGTCAACCTCACCAATAAACTCGTACATATCTTTATTTCCATGCCTTTCGCTTTTTATGATTTACAGAAATTCTTAAGTGGGAAGTATTACAAAAAACGCAAAGCTGCATAATAAATGCAAATACCAATAGATACACTTCGCCCTCATATTCTGAAGCGAATGTAGTGTCTGAATTGAGATCTGGAAAATGATTGTAACTGTCGAGTTTTTCATGAAAAATATCAGAAGAATTGCTAGATGACTGAGGAATGTGAACACTGGTAGTCAAGCACGGAGCCCAAAACATCGTGGCGTGTTACTCTAGCAACTGAACGGCTGGTATACCCACGAAGAAAGTGGGTCTGACAACGATATTTGTGGGACCAGAAGTTGAAAATACAGTCACGAACGTTGTAACCTTACTATGTGCTTCCCATGTTTAATGACTACTGCACATGTTTTTAAAAAAGCTAGCAATAACGGGTAGAGTAAAACGTAACTCAAGTAACTTGCATCACCATCAAACGTTCGAAAGGTCTTCTCAAGGTGTCGGTGAATATGCAAAACACATTTCCTGGACCTTGAGAAAGCCTTCGACACAGTCAATCATCAATTACTAATAGATAAACTAAAGGCATACGGTATTAGGGGACTACCAGGCAACTGGATGAAATCTTACCTATTTCAAAGGAAACAATATTGCTCGTTGAAAGGAATACAGTCAAGCACTAGGAAAGTAGAATGTGGAATTCCCCAGGGTTCTTGTTTAGAACCCCTCCTGTTTGTTGTATATCTAAATGATTTTGAAATGAAATGTCAGTATAATTCGAAGGCACGGATGACACAAACATGACCATTGTAGGTAAAGATATCAAAACGCTACTCAGTAATGCCCAGAAGGAGCTTGACAACATTGTAAATGGATGCAAGTCAATAAATTAAGTCTCAACACAAAGAAAACAGAGTACATGGTCGTAGGTCATCCACGAAAAACAAACACACTATGCATATCAGATAATTTAAATGTAAATGAGTCAGTGCTTAACTGCGTGTACAAGACTAAATCGCTGGGGGTAATGGTGGATGTGAATCTTACCTTGCACCAACACTTTAAGATCGTTAAAGAGAAGATGTGTCTGTCTGGGGCTCGTGTCTAGGGATGAAACTCAGAAATATCATCCCCCAATCGAAACTTTGTAACGTTTATCACGCTATTATTGAAAGTCATCTACGGTGCGCCGACATAGTCTGTGGTAGCATACCCAAAAGCAAGTTACACACACTCCAAAGACTGCAAAATAGGGCAAAAACAATAATAAGAAACGCAAGACTGAAAGATACCTGGTCCGAAAACTGGATAAGCGTCGAAAACCTAATTTAATATGATCGATTTGTGATGGTACATGAAATATTAAACAAGAGATGCCCCGAATACCTATGGGGTAAGATCCAAGAAAGATCACATATATCGAATTACAAAACAAGTAAGCACGAAGAACGTACAACTCCCAAAACCAAACACTGAACATATGAGAAGCAGCTTTCAGTATCAGGCTGGGAAAGACTGGAACGATATCCCAACCGATATAAGGGAAATACGTAGTTATAATTCATTTAAAACAGTATTAAAACACATTTCAAGAGCTAATGCAAATATTCCACAAAACACGACTCCCTGGAAGAGCAGTAGAATGCACAAATGTATTAATATCTATTTGTATACAATTATTGCTGTATGGAAGTAGCTTAGTTTGTCGGTATTTTTGTGTGCTGAAGGGATTTTAATCGTGATGAAATAAATGGAGAAAATAAGAGAAAAGTGGCTAATGCCA